>JAVQJL010092062.1:0-15353 GCA_036024295.1 Nannoperca obscura
CTACACCCTCTATTTTCTACTGTTTATTATTCTTTTTTCAATAACTTTATTGAGCAGTGTAACTGTATCAAAAAGCAATTTCCCTTCTGGGATTAATAAAGTATTTCTGATTCTGATTATTTGGGCCTTAGGTTTGACATGATTTCACAGGTTTCACACAATTGTGAAATAAAATTCCCATAAGTACAAGGATTCTCAAGTGCTATAGCATAGCTCTCTCTCTGTGGATTTGTTATGGCTATTCTGCTTCAGTCAGTGTTCAAGGTAGAATTTATTGTAATTCTTTTCACATGCAATACAGGGGTACAAGATACGTTCCTGCAGTGCTAAGGTTTACCCAATAAGAGCAGCTATGATAGAAAACAAAGACAAAAAACAAAGACAATCAAGTGCAAGTAGTATTAAGTTGAATAAAGTGGGCTGAATGGAAAGCGTCGTTGCACATGTAAAGTTTTGCCTAATTTCAGTAAAGGCTAAAAATAAACAGTAAAAATGTCTAAAGGATAAAAATGTTCATAAAAATAATGACGCAATAGCACCCAATGATAGCCAACTTGCAAGAAAATGTATCAAACTTTATTTGTGTAACTTGGGACGACATTGACAATGCTAAAATAGCTGCTATATTATGTGAGAGATCAAACTCAATGTAGATCACAATTATTCATAAAGTAAATAAAACATTTCTGAAGTGTGAGAAACTATTTAATATATTTTTCTACTATAATTACTGTGTTGCATTTATTTCACTGTAAATTTAAAATCTACCATGTGTTAAGCCAGTAAGTATGGCCTAATTATTCTTTATTTATTATAGTCTCTATAAGAAAGGCCTGCTGTAGCATGTTATGCACGAGAATGTTGTTCTTTTACTGTAAATGCCACTTTAGAAATGAAATATTTTCACTTTTTAATCTAAATGTTATTACATCTAAGTGAAGTCGGCTTGATTTCAACAAGGCTTGGGTGAACTGAAAATTGTATTGATCTGCAATGTAACTTTTATTAGTAGTATAGCTGGCAGGAGGATAACTTACCACAGCTAATTAAGTTAGTATTCTCACATTCCTAATCTGTTTCTGCCAACTTTACCATTTCCTCCAGTGTGTCAAACTTGCGAACCAACCTTCTGTGCCACCACTCTCCAGTTGAAGGCCATAGTGTACTAACAGTGAAAATAGCTAATTCACAGGGTGACTAGATTAAAGCTGCCCATTGTATTGGATGCTCGAAGAGTTTTTATAACTCATTCATTACTCATAATCCAAATGAGTTTCAAAGTATGTGGAAAAAGTCTAAACCTATTCATCTCTATTCAGATGATCTGATGAATTCCACATTTTCTTTCACAAAAATGAAAAAATGTTAATGAATTCTCCCATTTTCATACTTGTATGCTACTGTTGTCTATATGTTAAGAAAGTGTCTTGTTCTCCTCAAACTGTTGGTAATGAAACTTTCAGACTTTTGGGGAATCTCATTTAGAGCACTGAGCTCTGTGCTGTGTCATCATCTCGTCCACAGGCTTGAGCCATACAAACCCAAGTAGTGGTTCATTGTTTTTTTTTGGAGATGTGTTAGTCTGCCGAGTCCAAACAGGATCACACTCCTACTCTCCACTCTCCAACTTTGATCATTTTTTTCCCTTCCTATTCTTGTTTCTTTATTCCACTTCTTTCTCTATATACTTTCCCTCGCTACTCCTTTCCATTTTTGTAACATAATTAGCTTTCATTTTTGAACTGCACTGGGAATTTTCAGATGCTAATCTTTCTGTCCCAGACCTCTTAACTTGGCGGAACCCCCCTTTTTTTCTCTTCTATCAATTGAGCACTACTGGGGTTCAAATTGTTCTTGCCTACCTCATTATCAACGTTTGAATTTATTTTCTGCTCTCCAGTATAAATCTCTATTAAAGCCCCTCTGTTTTTAGCACGGCGAGCTAGGAGTAGTGAGGAACGCTAAATCCACTATCTGGATATATCTGAGCGATTTTTCCCTCAACATGGCAATTAATTGCATCCCAGAGCAGAGTGTTATTTGAGAGGAGGGTGTACCCACAGAAGGCTGTGGATTACCAGCCAATGCCAAACCCCAGCTGATGCGGTGTTAAGAGGCCAGCCTCCTCCTACTAAGGCCACAAAGCCTGCCAAAAAACATGAAGTGAACATATACCAGCTTCAAAAGTGGGTGGTCATTAAAATCATTGTGCCGCTGCTGGCCTTTGGTGAACCTTGGTGAATCATTAAATTGATCATCATGGAGCTTTGTTATATCTTGTGACTCACTATAGATTTACAATGAGTATCAGTTAGATCTGTGTGTGGTTGCTTTCTGTTTAGAGCTGCAGCGATTATTGGATTAATCGATATCTCAACTGACAGAATATTAATCGGCCACTGTTTTGATAATGTTTTAAGGGTTTTACATTCTTAAAACAAAAATTACAACATATTTGATTGTTCCTGGTTCTCAAATGTCTTAACAGTATTGTGAACTGAATATATTTTGGTTTAGATATTAATTATAATATTATTTATGCTGTAAACCAGATATTTTCTTACGTTACCCTAGGCTCCAGGAAATTGCAATGGCCATTTTCTTTGTTCTTATAGATCTAACAATTAACCAAAAAAGTAATCCGTAGAATAATCAAGTGTGAACATAATGGTTGGTTGCAGCCCAACTTCTGTTGAAACTCCCTCAGGGAAAAAAACCTTTTACTACTTTTTTAATCCGGATCCTATTTTTGATTTTAATTTTCCAAGACTTAAATGCATAATGTAACCTGTGGCTCTCTTCCTCTCTCTTTCTTTCTCTCTATCTATGTTGTTTGTTTTGTTTTTTGTCTTGCTGTCTGCCACAGAAAGTGACAGGGCAGCAGCAGGAGATGACCAACTTGGCACAGAGGAGGACAACAGTGGACGAGGAGAGTTCCTTAATGAAGAACGAGCTGACAGCTCTGCATGAACAACTTGTCAATAAGAGTCAGGAACTTAAGGTTGGTGGAACACATTTTCTGTGGCAGTCTGGGTCTCGGAGTCGAAAAGTCTCTTTTCTGTGTGGCAATGAACACGACAAGTCCCCTGGGGCTATAGCCACAGGCGTTTGAATCATTTAGAAGAGAAAGAGGATTTCTCAGCCCTCCTGAACACAATTTCTATTCACCCTCGCTCTTCTCACCCTTTTTCGCTTTTCGCTTTCTTTCTTGCTACTGACAACAGAGAATACTTAACAGCTGGACTGTGTGTGTGTGTGTGCGCGCGCACACGCTCGTGTGTATGTGTGCGTGTGTGAGAGAGAGAGTAAGAGGGAGAGAAAGGAAAGCAGGTTGTTAACTTGCAGATAAATACTTAATGACTGCTTCAGTGGGGGAAAGTGAAAAGTGCGCATGTGATGGTGTGGCTTCTCCCTAATTATGCTTAGATGGGACCTGGCTATGATTAATTGATGAAGGAATGGTCCTTACACAGTCTTGGTGAGGTCTCATGGCGAGAAATTGTGGGGGACAGCATCAAAGGAGACCTAGGTTGACTCTAATGGGTCTTGCAGCAAGCACCATTCTCATTAGGAACCTGTCATTAAAGCAGACAGACTGGCCTCTATACCTGCATGAGCCCAACTCTTGCAGCACAGCTCGGCCCACACCAGCTAACATCTGGCCACGTGGGCCCAGTCATAAAGCACAGGTGACCTTGACCAATCAGCGGCCCATGCAGCGGGCTCCCGCAGCAAAGCCGCTCTACTGTTTACATATTCATTTCAGTCTCAACCCCATGGGTTGCTTCTCTTTTTGTATTTCTCCAGGTTTCTCTCTTCGTTTTCCCAGTTTGAATCGCTTCTTTTTCTGTTTCTCTCCTTCCGTCACCATTGTTTATTTGGCCCTCATGACCCCCTACTCTCCTCCTTACACACATACCTCTCTTATCCAGGAAATGAAGACGGAGTGTAGGAGGAAAGAGGAGGAGGAGCGGCAGGTGGTGCAGGCTCTAGAGGAGGAGAAAGAGGGATTAACTTCCCGCTGCGCCGCCCTGCGAGCTGACCTGGAGGAGAAAGAGAGGCAGGCCAACAGCCAACGAGACCAGAGGGATGCTGCCCAGGCCAGAGTCAAGGTACGAACACGGGGACAAGTCCATTCAGACACAGACACACACACCCCCACACACACAAACTCCTACAGGAAGGGCCCTGTCCTCTAGCTTTTCTTTTCTTCTGCACACCTTGAATTCTCTGATCCCTCATACCCTTTCCTCCTCAGTATGTAAATATAAAATGATCTCTGTAGTAAAGCACACAGTTTAAATATGCAGGGACTATAGTCAAAGGAAGACAAAAATGTGATTTAACATGGGGGAGACAGATCTTCCTTGGTTGGGGTAAAAAAAAAAAAATCAGTTGAGCTGACGACAACTGAAAGAAACCTTTGTGAAGTCCTTTGCATGTGTGGGCGCAGGAGTTTGTAGTTGATGTGGGTTTTCTGTCATTCATTCTCCCCAAATACAAGCAGGTAATTTTCTGATTGCTCCAGTCATCATTACGAATCAGTACTTCCCATCTCTGTGGATATGAGAAATACAGTGATTAGACAGTGACAGCATTGCTGCTGTTTAAACATTCAGCCAATCAAGTCATATTCAAAGTCCTTGAGGAGCTTTCATTCACATTTCAATCTTGCCACCCCTTATAGAAATCAGCTGCCTGTCAATACTAGAGTCTCAGGACATGGGAGCAGCAGAAGAACCCTTATAGTCTTTCCCTTCCTTCTAGACTAATCGTTATGAAACATATTGCTACGCTAGTCAAATGGAGACAGACAGAAAGTCTTGAATAAGTCAGGGCTGCAGAGTAATTACACTTGGACAGGATGAAGCCCAGCAACTAGTCTATGCACATCCATCACAGCCTAAGACACTCCACCTGTCCCTCATTTGTTGTATCATAAATTGATTTGAAAGATGGAGATGGAGAATATGAGGTGTGGATACATCATGCCAATTTGTTAGACATAGCAAAGATTTGTCCTGGAATTTATCATTTAATGCAGTGCAGGCATAGATGAAGTACGCCTACTGTATAGTGGGTTTTTTTTGTAAGCAGGGGTGGACAAAATGAAAGGAACACCTGACAATGTGATAGCTGTGGAACTGATACAAATTTAGTTATCCTCATTATGGTCACTTATTTAAACACGACTTGACAGTAAAACGTTGGAGACATTTGTGTGTGCATGCAATCTACCTTTCTCTGTGTTTATTTTTCTTATTAAGGAAAAGCTCTCACTAACACCTTGTCTGTGGCTCCACTCGATCTGTTCAGCCACATTGCTGCTGTGCTCTCAGAAGTGTTTGGACAGTGCTTTTAGCCCTATGCACATTCAAGATTCAGATTGTTCCTTTTTATTTTTCTGAAAGTGATTCAAATGTGTTGTTACTCTTCAACACCAGGAGTTGGAGGCGGAGCTACACAGTGCCTGGCAAGAGTTGTCCAGCTTGCAGAGCCACAGTAGCAGTCTAGCAGCCCAGCTTTCTTCCAAAGAAAGGGAGGTGGCAGCAAAAGAGGGCCAACTCAGGCAACTTCGGTGAGCCCCACCAACGAAAGCATTGCCCAGTACTCCTCTGTCTGTTTTCTTCAACTACAACTTTCTAAGTGATATTTTGGGGTAATTTCATTGTAAGTATGCATCTGTCCTGTGCAGACATATGTGTATATATGTATATCCCCTCACATGTGTAAGTGTGTGCAACAGTTAGCATATTGCCCTCTATGCCGTGAGGCTAGTCAGTGACACAGATTTTCTTCCACTCTGGCTCACCTAAAGCCACTTGATAAGCCCTGCATAGTGGATGTGCTTTAAAAGAGGAAGAAAAGGGAAACGGGCAGGCTTTGGCTAAGCTTTAGTCGATATGATAAAAACTGTGAGAACCATAGGAGTCTTAGTGGTAATCTCGACCTTTTTTAACTACTTTTCTGTTTTAATGCCGGAGGCACTCTGACGTGTCAGTCACACCTGGGCTGGAGACCATTCTTAAGGTTTTAGCTAGGTGATTAAAGATGTCCTCATAAGTTAGAGGAGCACTTTCTGGTAATTCCATGGGGCACAAAACAAATTCCAGAAATAAACTTTGATGCCAATATTGCTATGTTGAGAGAAATTTGGACTAAAATGTTGCTGACTTAAGAAAGATCTAATAAACAAATAACTCACCCTTTTTATTATATATACAGTACCAGTCAAATGTTTGCACACACTTTCCCCTTCACTTGAATGGGAAAGTACTGTATATTGACTGGTACTGTATATTCATAATTTGTTTTTCAAGTGTCATTTAAATCTTTATTAAATTGTCGATTTTTTTACACATGTTTTCACATTTAATTTAATGATTAAATCTAGGAAAAGCAATAAATACATATCCTTATTTAATATAAGTTCTCTGACCTCCTCACACCCTTTTAAATGTGTTTTTTCTATATTTATAGACTTGAATTAAATGCCCAAATCTGGACATGTAATTTCGGTGTATTTATGGAGAAAAGAACACAGTACTGCTCTATTGATGTACATTAGTTGTATGTAACAGTCACAGCATATACAGTATGAACTAGTATAACGTGTGTTTGTGTCTGTCTGTCTGTCTGTCTGTCTGTGTAGTCATGACTGTGCAGAAGTGCAGACCCTGTACAGACAGAGTACAGAACATGCAGCCGAGCAGAGCCATCTGATCAAGCAACTGGAAGGACTGAACCTAGACACACAGAAAGTCCTGAGGAACCAAGAAGAGGCACATACTGCTGACACCACCTCCTATCAAAGGGTACTCACACATGCCATACCTCAAACTCATCATTATTATTACCACTTTGTTGCACTCCACTCAGGCCTCACCCGCTGTGGTGATTTATTTCCAAGCTAGCTGTAACCTACAATTATTTGACTAGTGCCAGAAAAGAAGGACTTTTCTCGCTGTATCCTGTTACTGTGAATGGGTTCTCAACCCTCTCTCTTCCACCCCTCTTTCATGACTGTACCACTGTGCCATACACAGCATTACACAGGGAGGGGCATAGGGCAATTATTAGTCATAAAACGTGAACTTTAAGGAACGTTTTGATCTCTTTTTGGTGTCTTTTTATCTCTCCATTTTTCTTTTTCGTCCTTACTTTAACGATATTAGCTTCTCTTTTCTTTATTATGTGCAAACAAAAAAAACATCCCATATGAAAACATGTCAGTCATCATGTCACCCAATCCCATGAGTGATTTTGTCTCATCTTTCTTCATTTGGCAACTAGTCTCTGGCTGACTTCACTCATTCCCTCCCCTCCTGCCCTCCCCCTGCTTTTTCAACCTCTTCGTCCTGTTTGTGTTTGTTGACAGCTGTACAAGGAGTTGAGTCAGTGCTACCAGGCCCTCGTGTCTAGTGAGGCCAACCTCCGTCAGAGTCACCAGGAGCTCAGCAGCCTCCTGGCTCAGAAGGACCAACACATCCTGCAGCTGCAGTCCCAGCAGCTACAACAACAACAGCAGCAGGAACAAACACAACTGCAGCAGCAACAGGCTCCACACACAGACTTTTACCCCTCACCAAACAGACAAACCAACTTTAAGGTAAGCACCCTTCTCATTCTTTACCATCTCACCAACAGAGATCCCTCTCTTTTTGGAGTTTATTAAGTTCATCACAACTCCAGGCTAAAAAGTGGTTTTCTAAGATGCCCCCTCTGCTGCAGAAGTCGTTTGGACATTGATTTGTATGATTTGTATTTGTAAGGGAATGGACACCAAAATAAGTAGGCTTTTGATTCCTTGCACAATGCTTTTTCTTACATAATAAACACATTATATTATGATGATTCTCTCAATCGCCTGTCTATACGGCAATGTGTATGTCGATTAGTAGGCACAGTAATAACTGAAAGGCCCCTGCATGGCCTGTGGTGCTGGTCTTTAACTAAGAATCACTCCCTTAATATCACTCTGGTTCACCCTTGATCCAGCCATCTCTCACTGTCTTTCATGTCAGCTATCTGATCTTTTCTAGCTCTCTGTCCTGGGCACGCATGCACCGCACTTTCTGACTTACTTACTTTATCTATCTTCTTTCGATCCTCCCACCCAAGTACCTGGAAGTCTCTTTAACGCACTCCAGTCAGATAGCAAAGGCAGATAAGAGGCGGAGAGAGGTGATTTAATTGGAGCCGAGTAATGTTCTTGAAGGTGACGTTGGCGTTACAGTTCTACACTTGCCAGTTAGCAGGAGTTTGGCTTTAGCTCACTTCCTTTGAACTGTCACCCCAAGGCAATTGAGGCTCTAGTATGAAGTCAATGCTGCAGCCACATTTTAAGTGGCCTTTAACAACTCCTAATGATATGGTTATAGGTGTTTCTTGGACCACACAGTGTCAAAGACCTGGTTGAAAATAGTAACAGGTATTTATAACTTGTAATCTTTAACCACACAACCGCAGTCCATTAACATTGTAGGATTCTGCACGTGTTTTTAAAATCTGCAATCTGCATCCGCTCCGCAGTGTGACTCTTGCTTTAGTTTAAACAATGTCCTGTGGCAGATAAAACAACTCTGTAGCTGCAGCTGCGGAAGATAATATTTTTGCAGCAGTTGAGTAATTCCTGTGCCTTGGCAGACTGTAATTGTTTAATTTGATTGGTTGATATTTTCTGACAGTGCTGCCCCCAGACTGTGGAAGTTAAAAGATATCAGCACAAATGTTAAGTGAGTTACAATCACCCTGTCTCACTTAACCCTGTTAATTTAACCAGCGGTGAAATATAAATGGATCATTTACTCAGTAATTAAATACAGTACTGCAGTGTTCCCCCAGTAATTAATACTACATTTAGAGAAAATGCAGTTAGTGCTGTGTGTGTAGTCTGGGCATACATGCATGTATGAACGGAATATATGTGAGTGTATTTATGCAGATGTGTGTCTATTGTATCACACTTAACATGCTCACCACCCCGTGTCTCCTCCTCACCCAGGTCAGAATGAAAAAACTGATCACCAAGGCTGTGATGTAATTACAGAGTGCCTTGTATAAAACCTATGCTAAGAATTGATATTAACTTTTGTTTACTGAACACATGTAGCTGCTGCCTGGCTGATTTGTTTCTTTAACTTTCTTACCCACTGACATCAAAGTGAACAGATCAGGTATCCCAAGGTATAGCACTCAGTCAGGAGGGCTTTCTGTTTCCCACTCTGTAATTTCACTGACAGGTTGTGCGTATGTGTGTACGTGCGTGTCTGCGTGGGTGCGTGTTTGACTAAAGGTGTGTGTATCCGAGCACATAATCGCAAATTCTGTAACAACTTCCTCCCGAACACCTGTTAAATTCTAATGCTCAGGTTGTTAAGGCTGATTTGATTTTAATTTTAAATGTTTTGGTGGAAGTTACCATTGGAGGTGATCAAAGTGCTGATCGCAACGGGAGCACAGGGGGGAGACGCAGTGCTCATTTGAATATGGACCAGAGCGACAGCTTTGAACACTCCTCCCGCAGTGTTTTTTTTTTTTTTTTTGGGGGGGGGATTAAGGAGGAGGGTGGGTGAGAGAAATAACACCCATTGTGTGTTATACTTCCATGCTGTGCACCAAGATTGACTGTCTGTTCTCTCCTGGCTTATGTCAGGTTAACTCTTTACAGCAAGCTTAACGAGAACTATGTCTAGAGTAACCAAAAAGTTCTGCCTTTCTGGTGTTAGTTAATGAGTTATTCTATGTTTTTCAGATACTGCTACCTCCTATATCAATTAACCTGCAGGGTCAGCACTAGGTTAAAAAATGAATGTTGCCTTTCTTTTTTAAAAATGTATTGTTTCAGCTCCACATAGAAAAATGCGTGCGTGCGTGCGTGCGTGATGATAACTGTGAGATATCTCCATAATGTCAGACTGGAAATGGCCTCGTGCCCTGATTCTCTAGCTGTAGGGCCTGGCCGATCATCAGGCACCTGGGTGACCCCCACGTACAATGAGATGCAGTCTGAACAAATTGCCAGGTTGGGGAAGTTTGGGTTGCCAGGTTGGGTGGTCACCATCACAATCTAGAGGCAGGGAAGAGCCCTCATTAGTGGACAAAATACTAGCTAGAGTGAACATTTAATCATTTACAACTGTCTCCCTAACAGCATCATTGTATTTATACTGGCCTAGTGTTTGGCTATTGTTGAGCTGTGCGGTGATTAAAGACCAACATTAAAATCCATAGCAGACCTCAGGCTTTCTGGAAGCTCCACCATAGTAAATGAGTGGTAAGTTGTTAATTGTGTGGGCAGACATTCAAAGCACTGGTTATTCTCTCATCAGCATTGGAAAGGGAAAATTAGGCATGTTCATTCACTCCAGAAAAGTTTCATGTAAATGTAAGAGAAAGAAGCCCCGGTGTTGTTTACTCAAACTTTTTTAACACACCCTTTTCACAGAGGACGTTTTGACATAACACAGTTGGAAATGCACAGGTGTAAATAATAAAATGAATAGTGGCTGAATTCCATTTAGCTACTTCAGTTTCAGGGTCCTGGTGTTGTGCAAGCTGGCTCACTGTCACACTGGGACCATTGAATAGAACAGAGCCATCATTATGTGATTAGTAACACCTGTGCTGTGACAGTCAAAATCTCTCCCGTGAAAACCGCTGTTTTTCAGACTAATAAATTCACAGACTCTCGTATAGATATTATCTGTTATCATGGCCAAGCCACCCCACATACCAAGGCTTTCTTTAAAGAATGGAGGAATCAGGTCCCTGCATCATCATCATCATCTCACTTTCAAAATAGTAATTTATTATTTTATTATACAGACATACATTTATTATTATTATTATTATTATTATTGTAGTTGTGGCCTACAATACACAAAATGTTGTTAACGTGTTGAAGACTCTCGTATGAGTTTTATAGACTGAACCTTAAGCGCGGAAGCAACATTTCCCAATGTGACCAGGCTTTTTTTCTTCCTAGAAATTGAAAGAAGCCCACATGGTGCATCTCCCTTAGCTTGTTGAGATGGTTTTTAACATCTGCTTCTGGCTTGTTATTTATGTTGGCCAATCTAAACGCTTTTAGATGTATAATTAAAGTGCTAGTTACACACACACACGCGCGCATAAATACACCCACTGCTTTGCCGGGTCATGTTTTGCTTAGGTGAGGCGTTTCTTTTGATCATCATCATCATTAATAGCAACCATCAAGTGAAACCGATCAAACCATAATGCTGCACAGAAACAGTGAAATACATTTTTCAACCAGGAGCTCAACAAACAGAATGTAGTCAGCAAGAGGGTTCACTTTTTTATAATGTACCTTATTTAACTCACTGTTTCAGCGTCTATGACCTTTCAGTGCACCTTAGAATAGTATAAGGATAGAGGGTGCTTTTAATCTTTTCTGCTGATGTTCAGGATAATGTGATGGAAAGCTTGTATATGTCAGATATTTTTGAATTGTCTTTCACATGGGTCTTGTTTTAACTCTTGGCAGCTCTTCTGTTTTTTTCACATCTGGAATGCCACTATCTTAACTGTCAGGACCTCCCTAAGTATGTTAAAAATGTTGTGCAACATGCTGCCTGTATTTACATATGCCTCCTCACTTTAGATATATATCATCCACCCTTTCCTAATAAATATTGTGTAAAGGTCATCCCTTCAAATAATGCTAAGAATTATAGTCTGTTAAATTCTTTATGACTAATAATGTTATTTTTGTCAACAGCATATCTTGTGTATGCTGAGTGTGTTATCAGTATATAGTGTTGTCAACATAAGTTTGTGTGTGAGTGTGTGTTTGGAGCTGGGCCATGTCCAGGGCCAGAGACATACTAATGACATGGACTCCAGTGGTGTGTTTTACCAGTTCAACTGCTCTCATTAGATGAGAACCTCTGTGTAGCACAGCTCGCCTCATTAATGAAGCACAGCCATGTGCCGCTGCAGATATATGCACTCACTCGTTGAAGCACATACACTCGGGTCAAACAGGCTGTGTGGGAGGACTTAGGGCTGTGTACACACACACACACACACACACACACACAAACACACATACACACCTTACATCCTACTCACTGTGTGCTGTCCTCCTATAAAGTCCCCCTTCACTGCACTACCAGTTAACACATGCTCATACATATATGTACACACACAGTCTTTGAAGAATCACCATCTTGAATACAAAGTGCACCTGGCCTGGTGGGGGGCATGCACCTTCTAGCCCTCACTTCTGAAGCCTATCCAATCACTTTCACAAACGCTGTCGCTCCACAGATGTGCGTGAATGCGATTGTGTGAGTATGTATTTGTGTATGCATGTAGTCGCGTTTGTGTCTGTGCGTGAGTGTATATGTGTGGCGGGGGCCCCTCCTGATTATAGCTGCTCCATAATTAACAGTGATCAGATTTGTTTTGTGGCATAAATGGTGCATGTGTAGAACATTAGGCCTGGCAAGTCTCATTTCACATTCAGCTCAAGGGCTCGGCAGCAGACGGGTCACGAGCTTCAGGGAGCACAATCACAAGCCTCCCTCCATATGGTCCTGCCTGCCGCATCCTCAGCAGCGAGAGCCGCGAGTGCCAGACAAGTTCCCCCAAGAACCTAATCGTGTTCAGTAATTACCAAGACCGGCTTTTCTCTTTTTTTCCCCCCTCCCTCCCTCAGCCTCCCCCAATCTCTTGCTCTTTTTCTTCCCCCTGCACCTGCATGCTCGCTTCTCTTTCAATCTCATGCTCTCTCCCTGTCCATTGCTTTCACTAAGCTGCTTGTAATATGTTTATTTTTTTCCATTTACATCTTTGCTCACAGTTTCCCTGTTTTTCTGTTTTCTGCTGGATGAAGATCACGATGGAGCTGAGAGAGATTGTGAGGGGAAAAAACTCTTGACACTCCCACATCAGTTAATTTCTAAATTGCTTTATGTGGCTGATGCCGAAAAACCCAGTCCGTCCTCCTGACTGCCTAAAAATTATAAATAATTGTAACAGATGCGCCAATATGGCCGGCCTCCAATAAACGAGGCCCCAGATAATTTGACCAACCCCCTTTGACAGGCCAATTTAATAAAACATGAACAAAATCTTCCTCACTAATAATTTATCATCCCCTCTCCTCCCCTTTCGTTAAAGTTGATTACCCTGGCAGTTAACAAGGTCACGCCCACATGCCAGGTTTCTGATAATGCAATCACGACTCGATGGAAAAAAGGTGATGACATCCTGTGTGGTTTTCTTCACTACCTGGCCTCCAAGCAAAACACAGTTGTGAAGGTCTTTGTTTGGCAAAATACTTTGATTTGATGTGTTGAGTAGAAGTGTTGTTGATAGCAGCAGGTGATGCTGTTTTTTAGTGTTTCACACCTTCCTATAAAGGATTTAAGGAAAGAAAGGTGAGAATATATGCAGTAAGGTGATGAAGTCAAGAGGTATGTGGGTGTAAACTTCAAGATAAAGGACTCAGGACTCAATTAAGCTTATGCAAAGCATACTGTGTATGCATATATTGACTATAGAGTACATGTGTCTCTTAAGCAGAATGTATCCTGTCACTTAAAACCATCCTTTCTGTGAACACATCACCATATAGGCCAGTATGAACTTTTCATAACAGCAGCAGCAACACTTTGAAGATGTCACATTTAAGTGACATGGACATTATAAAATCAATCCGTGCAGAGCTGCATTATAGGAATGTACATGTGTGAGTGTACACATTTGTGTGTGTGTGTGCATCACAACCGGCTCCTCTGTGGGTGGGCCCTCTGCTTTAGGTCCATTTTCACATTGAATCAGGTGTTGTGGCGAGTCCCTGCAGGGTTGTGTCCTGATACTCCGATACACCGATACAAGCCAAGCCACTGCATGGTGATTAACATCTTTGTGTTCCCTCGTGGCAGGGTTGAACAGCTGAAGTACAGAAATCACACAGCCGATCGATCAGTCTCTTTATCATACTCACAGTTGCTCTGTAAACAGCAGAATATTAAGGTAAACAGCTAATGCTACAGTACTACAGGTAAACAAAGTTTATCTTTACCTTGTTGTCTGCCGGTCTGATCATCGGCGTAATTGGCTGCCGCAGTGTGACAACATTTTTTTTTTGCGCCACCCCCTGTGCCGGTGCGTTCCTAAGTGGAGTTCCCCTGATTCAAATGAATGGGAAAATCTGCGTTTTTGCCGCAGCGCTTGATTTTATGTGAATTCCTCCTTATCCGTGTCCCCTTCAGTTTGTTTTGGTAGTCCCCGCTGTGTGCTAAGTTGTGCAGATGCCACTAGACTGGCTAATAGACACTGATAAATAGATCGGCCATGATAGCACACACCACAGTCCTTGAGGTGTTAGACGGCTGCCACTGCCACTGCCACATGACACATCTAGTTATTGACTTTAGCATATAAAAATGTCATGTGGACATCCAGTATGCAAGAGTTAGTCTACTGAACTCCTCGAAACTCGTCCAGCTTGTGGTTGTTTTCTTTGAATTTGAACTAATTATGACAACTGCAGTTGGTTCAATCAAAGGTGGAAATATGGGCTTCTTGATTGCCCACTAGTTTGTGAAGACTTGAGTATGTCTGTGATCTGATTGTGGGATCGTCTCTTACTCAAAACACCATGTGTTTATGACAACATTGCATTATGGTCCATTGAGATGACTTTTACTGCGCAAACCGGTATCTCCGCCTCTTCTATAGGTTCCTCCCTGCATACTGTAATTTGTAATCAAAAAAGCTTTTTTCAGGTTCAAGGCATTGACATTTTCAGTTTTCCTGATGCTTTAGTTTGCAGGGAACAAAACATAACCTCACCTCATCTATCTTGACATCTTGTGTCAGGATTGTAATCACAATTTAAATGTAAATGTCTTTCTTTTAAGTTTTGTCTTAGCTATCAATATTATTTGAACAGTTTGCTAATATTAATAACTGCTTTATTTACAATTATGAGCTGTTCCACCCACTGATCACTGAACACAGTAAGTAACTTAATAGCTGTTAATAGGTGTTATGACTCATGAATGCTTGTTTGTTTCCCTTTTTGTTTTGTTTTTGGATTTCCAATAATGGACAATAAAAACTACTGCAGAGTGAACATTAACTAAGCTTCTCTACATGAGAACATCATCTTGTTAAATCTGACATGTTGAACATATTTATACTAATCCTAAGAGAATCCCATTCTGTAGACAACAATATTAGTTTTATTTGTACAGTGGCATGCAAAAGTTTGGGCACCCCTGATCATTTTCAAGATTTTCCTTTATAAATCATTGGTTGTTCGGATCAGCAATTTCAGTTAAATACATCATATAGCAGACAAACACAGTGATATT
>JAVQJL010092071.1:0-25682 GCA_036024295.1 Nannoperca obscura
GTGTGTGTGTGTGTGTGTGTGTGTGTGTGTGTGTGTGTGTGTGTGTGTGTGTGTGTGTGTGTGTGTGTGTGTGTGTGTGTGTGTGTTCTTGCCTCCATGAGTGCATAAAGGTGAAAAACAGATGTCAAGAACATTTATATTTATTGCAGGAAATAGCGAGGCAGAGTGATGGATGTAGGTAGAACAGGGAGGGAAAAACTGTGTGTTACACCGCTGACACTTTTCAGTACATCAAATTTCAAAGATCAATGGCCAGGATCTGACTCAAATACTAACGTAACTCAGATCATTCAACTTTTGGGAAATGAGGACAAGTCATTGATTAAATAATTTATGAGTCTAATTAATCTCTTAAGGGGAACTTCTTTCACGACTGGGCATTGAGGCATGGGGAGACCATCTTTAGGGATGACATCAATCACCCAGATGTCCAGGTAATTGTGTGCGAGAAGGAACAGTAAAGTACCTGAGCTCCACCTCATCGCCGGGCCCTCAGGCTCCAAATTAATTGAAAAGTTTTAAGACCACACATGACTCTCTGAAAATGCCTGAGTGATCAACAACAGGATTCACACACAACAGCCATGACACCAGCGATGAGAATGGTATGAATAACAGCATCTGGTATAAAGGGAATTCTTCCTTTTAGGTAATTTCTTATCAGACCGTAATGTGCATAGTTTTATGCAAAACTCGCAGCTATTTTTACAGCAGCTGGCAGAGAGCTCAGATTAGCAAACAGAGCTGTTCAGCAAACAGAAAATGTGTCTCCAACTGTGTCTCAAAATATCAAACCTCCTCCAACAAATGTCAACTTCTCCTTGTGTTTTCACTTGTGTTTCCTGAAGCACTTGTTTCCCATTTTAATAAATACAGTCAAGATCACACTAATTGTGTTTTTTCTCAGGGGATCCTGTGCGTCATGTGTACTGCATGGCAAAAATGTGAGAAAAGAAAGCAAAATGAACACCTTTCTCTGGGTAGAAGAAACCTGAAGAAATAGGAGGAGACACAAGATGGACCATTGTGAGAGCCTGCATCTGATCGGCCTTTCGTCAGTTATTCTTTGAAACAAACGGATCAGTTCATCTTAGCAATGGCAGCACATACTGTGCTTCTTTTTCTTTTGTTCTGTAATTGGGAAAGATGTGGCATTTCAGCAGCTGCTGGCCTTTCAGAGGAAGAACGGGATTTGCAAGCGATTTCAAGCAAAAGACAACACGTCTTACTTCATCCAGAGTCTATGGACAACTTTTTTGTGAGTGTCAAGGAATTGGAAAGCCCGCTTCAGAGTGCAAAGGATGATGTAAGAACCCTGCCAAATGTGGCTTTTAGACTAAATGGCAGAACATCTAACGATTTTGACTTTAAGGACAACATAGCGAAGCAAACAGTCATCCTAAAACATCCTCAATCTGCTGCCAAGTCCCTAATACCTAAACATAGCCCTGGACTCACCCTAAACCGCGGGAAAAGAAGCAATTTGACTAATGGAGAGGTTGAAGGTGTAATTAATGCTCCTAGTCTAGTGCCGAGTTCAGAGGAGGCGTACGCTCTCCAGCCTGAGCCCCTATTGGAGACGGATGTTGGTGACGTTCTGCCTGAGAGGACACTGGTCAGCTCTAAATGGGTCACAGAGTCTGAAGACGCTAGGTCAGGGCTGTACCAATCGCGTGTGGAACCTCGCCCTCGCCGCCGGAGGAGCTGGCTCTGGAACCAGTTCTTTGTGATTGAGGAGTACAGAGGGCCCGAGCCTGTACTTATTGGACGGGTAAGCTGTATCTCATTAACCTGTATCTAATATATTTTGTAGAGAACGAAGAATTTAATATGAGTAAACCTGTTCAAATCTATTTTGCTCCATACATTTATTTACGTGTTCTGTAAATCAATATATTTGTGCTTTTATCCACGTACAGTAAGTGCACAATGATAACCTCTTTCACTCACTTTGACTCATTTCCCGTCTAAGTTGCCCCGCTCTATGTGCTCACAAACCCTCGGACACTCGCTCACAGTGCCTGTCTTGCTCTCAGCACCTCTGCTCTGTGTGCTGTCATGTTTGCCTGCGCACTCCACGGATGTCTTGTGAGCTCTGGTTACCGGACTCAAATATGGCACCCACCTACTAGAATCAAAACCGATTGCCGAGCACATAAGCCAAGTTTGCTTCTGGCCCTGCTCGGCCCTAAGACTGGCAACTACAAAAGCTTCACATCACGCAAATAAAAATAGATTTTTTGGGGCTGTGGTAAAGTTTTACAAATATAAAACCTTCACGGATAAAAAATGTATTATATACAAAATAATAAATGACCTTTTTTGCAGTTTGAGGTGTCCTGTCAACAGTTTTACAAATGTCTTATTTATGATGGTGATCTATGAAGATAAACCGTGATCCAACGTGAATATTGGAGTAGGTAATCTGTTTTAGTCATAGTTGACCTAGTTTTATGAACCTTTAATTATTTCCATTTGTCAGTGAGTTGGTTGCTAACTAACTTCTTCCATATACAGTATGCAGTGGCTAACTAAGTAAGTTGGCCACCTTAATGATTTCCAGCTAATGATGCAGTTATAATCAAGTTAATGCCGTTCCTTTAACAAATGCAATTATTTGTGTAATTTATTTTTATAATGATATGGACCCATGTGTCTGTTAATTGAATTGAAGTATTTGTGAAACGTGCGGTGGCCTGATTTGTATGCCGATGTGCCAACTGTGCAGACTTTAGCTGTAAGCTAGATACTGTAAGGGAGTGTCTGTGTTTATGTATTTATCTTAGCCTCTGCATGAGGCAGATTTATGAAGCCCAGGGTCACGTGTGAATTTCTCACTCGAACTGAAATGTTTTCAACTGTTCACCTGAAGTTGCATCACAAAGTCGCGTTTTACTTGCATCTTTTTATTGACTTGACTATGCAATTGTGCTGCATCTAAAATTTGTTTTTGCGTTCAGTCAAGCTGAATCAGCCTGCAGGCAAACCTGAGAGTGCACAGAGTAGAGATGTTTAGAGCAAGACAATCACTGTGAATTAGGCAAATTTATTAGCAAAATACATTTATTAAGGACCTAATAGATTTATTTTCTTTTGGCATGATAATAATTTCTCCACAGAATGTAATATATGTGCTTGCAAATACTCTCAAAATGCCCCATCACACGCTCAGGAACGTGACCCAAATAACCACATAATTGCAGCTGGACCCCCCACATGTCGTATCACATTCTTGAGTTTTTACAGTCCCCACACCAGCAACCTTCAACTGCTGTCGGTGTAGCAACACGAAAACGGTGAGATGATTTAATCCACTGCACACCTGAACCATTCAGATCCCAGGGGTTTACTTGTAGCATTTCACAGTCAGGCGCTTCGCACTAATGCAGCTGCTGGCAGCTACAGCATACTCAGAGTGGGATTATATCAGTTGTAATGCTAACAGGGAATGCTGCCAGCCACTTTGTAGCTAGCTAGCCATATACTTTATAGTGACAGTCTAGATTGGATTCTTACCAGTGCAGTATACACCTCATAAATGTTTAATCTTGCTCTCTGGTTGTTATATATACAGTCGGGGAGGGTTGTTAAAGCAATCAGTAGACACACGGGACTGCTCATTCCTCTGCAAGCACAGTCTTGATGTTGATATTCATGTAATAAAGCATCCCTGCATTGCGAGGGGGGGTTGGAAGGACGTTTCTTTCCTCAGAGGCAGCTCAGTTTGTTTGCCAAAAATAGAGAGATGATCTCCTCAAACCCATAGCCAGTGCGAGGTTTGAGGTGAGTTATCAACAGTTCAAATCACAGGTGCCTCAGCCCATGCGAAAAGGGTAGAATTTGGCTGCAACAGAAAGCAGTGTGTGGCAGATATAAACCCAGAGGTGGATGTATTACATGAGTGAGAAGAGGGGGAAATTACAGACCAGGAGAGAAAGGGACAAAGAAATTGGAAGAGACAATTTCCTTTTTTTCCAGCTTTGTTTGTACAGGGCGGATACATTTCTTCCCCACCGTGAGAGTGTTTTTCCATGCTGACTGAAGCACAGCAGGACTGAGCCAGCAATTAGACAGCAAAGAGAGGAGGGCTGGATGGAAAGAGTAGAAAGAGAGAGGATGGTGTGTGTGTGTGTGTGTGTGTAGGATGGAGGGGGTTGGGGGGGCAAAGAGCAGGAGAGCGAGATAGGCACAGACTCTGACAAAGATGTCTCTCGTGGTGAAGTGTGGGATCAAAATCGGAGCTCGCTTTAAGGAAGAAAGCAGGGAGAGGGAGGTGGGTGTAGGGATGAATAAGAAAGCCTGAGTCCCTTATCTAGCAATTTGTAGGGTATGCTATCACGAGTTTCTATAATCCCAACTTTATCCTCCAAGACATACACACACCACACACACACACACACAGAATGTACACTAATCTTATATTTTCTCCTGGTCTGTGTTGCATGCTGTGCAGTGTGTGTGAATTACACTTGCATGAACGTATGGTGTTAACAGGCGTTATGTTGGAATATACAGATACTCAAGTGGGCATCTGTCTTGTGCATACAAATGATTTTATAGGCAATTAAATTTCTCTATTTCTAATGTTGCACAAACGAATTCCATTTAACCAAATGTGTACGCCTCACAAAAATCATTTGAAATTGCTCTGTGAATTTGCAAACAGTCAAGAAGCTGAATTCAAATTGAGGCTTTAGTTTATGAGTATCTGAGGTCCACAGCAGAGGTTGTGAGTAAGCCTTGTGGATTATGAACATGTGCAGATGTGCCTTAAGGGTAGAGAGATGTGAAGGTTCCTGGTCAGAAAGCTCAGTGTGGTGAAGGCTGAGTAATCTCTTTAGCTTTCTATTTCTGTGTGTTTGGCCTTTTACCTATCTAGCTCACACTAATATCCTCTTTGCCATTAAATACTAAACCATTATTCTGCAAAACAGATAGTCCAAGGAGGGGAGACAGAGAGGGGAATGAGAAATTTGAGCAGATGGGCATTCTTTGTAACTGGAGTAACTTGATGAAAAGAGAGAGAGACACAAGGACTGGAAGCAGAGGTGGTTTAAAAGGTACAGGGAAGTCAGGCAGATGGATTTGCAAGAAGGGGAAGGAAGGGACAGATGGATGGAAGAGACACAAAGATTTACAGATGGATACTTAGCAAAATGCATTTGTGAACATACATGTAGGACATTTGCAGGGCCACTGTCCACGTTGATGTGGTTTTTATCCCTCAACAAATCCCCATTGGCATGTTTGGTCCAGTGAGTTAATTAGCTGTATGCATCAGTACTCATCCTGGTCCCATATGTATCTTCCACACCTGGTGCAATTCATTTCAAATTCACTGAGCACATCCCGTCTTAACATAAATAACCCATTTCACATACTCATGTTTGCAGTGCTTGCCAGACAAATAGATGAGTGCTAATGAGCGATACCTGCATCAGCACACTGTGTCTGAAAGTGATGTTGCCTGAAGGTCTCACAGTAATTTACTCTGTATGTTTGTATTTTCCAGCTGCACACAGATATGGACAGAGGAGACGGCCGCACTAAGTATATGCTGGAGGGAGAGGGAGTGGGCTCTGTGTTTGTTATCGACAGCAACACAGGCAACATACATGTCACCAAGTCTCTAGACCGCGAGGAGAAGGACCAGTACCGTCTCATTGCAACAGCTACAGACCGTCAGACTGGCCGAGCCCTGGAGCCCTCCTCTGAGTTCATCATCAGAGTGCAGGACATCAATGACAACCCACCTGTCTTCCCCAATGAACTCTATGTTGCCATGGTACCAGAGATGGCCAACATAGGTACAACGCTAAAACAACATTAAAGTGGCTGGGAATTGCTAACAGTCTTGTCCTTCTTGGGGAGCAGCAGCGGTGGTCAATTTGATTTATTTAGTGTGCAATTAATTCCAGTGGTGTTGAGTTTAAACAGCAAAATAACACCAGGGCTGTTGGAAATATCTAACTTATTTGCTCATTCACTACTCCTTATTAACTCAAGAATTGATTCAGTGCTGAGAAGTAAATGGAGATTTCAGACACATGACACTGACAGGTGGAGCTGCACAAAAGTGATTTACACATCTCTAAAATGTGGAGCATTGCATTGTGGAATTGTTAGCAGTGTTATAGTGGATCATTTTAGTAATTAGCAGCTAGCTTGAGAAAACCTCTCATCCTACTTGGTTGAGGTGTGAGGGTTTTTTTTACTGAATATTCTGTGACAGTAATAATAATCGTTTTGTTTATAAAATGCCCATCACAACTTCCAGTAGCTCAATGAAATGTATTCAAATTGCTTTTTTTTAACAACAATACAAGACCTAAAATCTATCATATATGATATAGAAAAGCAACGCATCTCTGCTTGAAAAATGACTGAAACAATTAATTATTAAATAATTTGCAGATTAATCTTCTGTCAATCAACTAATCAATTAATGCAGTTCTAAGCCTACTCCTGCAGCATAATCAACTTCTCTACTATTTAAATGTATTCTCAGTATCTTGCAAGAAATCATACATTTGCCAAAATGGGGCTAAATCCACTGCCTCTGGCACAGCTCCAGAGAGTCAAGGAGGGAAACTGTTCAATAGAAAACAGGGTATTTAGTCAAATCTTGTCAAAAAGATGAATGAGTATCACTTTAAGCTTATGAACCACCAGCTGTAACTACTATACGTTTGACTTATCACTTTTGTTGCCTCCTCTCTTTCACACACACAGGCACGTCCATAATCCAAGTCACAGCCAGAGATGCTGATGATCCAACGTATGGAAACAGTGCCCGACTGGTGTATGCCATTACTCAGGGCCAAGACTATTTCTCAGTGGATCCTCAGACAGGTCTGGTTGCAGCCTCACATGTACCATACATCCCCTCAAAGCTGTTGACCATAAAATGCCTCTCCAGCTGCGATTACACTTTATACAGTAAATCCCAGTGGTGCAGTTAGAAATCATATGTTGTGTCTTTGCTGCCATATGTCCAATGCAGATAAGAACATTTGAACTCACATTTTATATGATTTGTTCAGAAACTGAAGTGGCCTGGAGTCATATGTTTTTCAATGTCCTCATTCTAAAATGTATGCATCTGACTCGCTTTGATGGTAATTTCCAGAGACGCTGTGTCACAGTGAAATCTGTTGCTGTTGTGATTGTTGCTCCATGTCCCGCTCTCCTCCCCACCAGGCGTCCTGCGAACCGCAGTACCTGACATGGACAGAGAGACTCGGGATGAATATCTGGTCGTCCTCCAGGCCAAAGACATGGGAGGGCATCTGGGCGGATTATCAGGGACTACAACCATCACTGTGAAGCTGAGCGATGTCAACGACAACCCCCCTCACTTCAGAAGGAGTAAGCATTGTTGTTATCAGATCAACACTTTACTGTCAGTTGCTTTCAATCTGTAGCTTAAAAATATGTGTGTGAGTAAAGATTAAAATGATGAAACATCTTGTAATGGCGTTTGTGACAGCAGTCTGATATTTTTTGCCTCCTTTGGGTCCTAGTTGTCATGGCAGGTTGGAGATAAGATATCAGCTCTAAAGTAGCTACAGCTTGTCAGTCGGTTTTATTTTCTAATCATTGTTTTTAACATCACTCAGAATAACATAACCTGTGCCAAGATGGCTGGCATTAACATTCATATAAACACTCTGTTTGGTCCCTGAGGTTCAAATGGACTGTGCCTTGACGTAGAAGAGTGAAAGATCATGTCTGCTTTTTCTTATCCAAGCTTTTCCCTGTTCCATGCTATTAATATTTCATCTTAAAGTTCAGTGCTTCCTGCTTCAATAGACAGTAAAATCACTGCAGAATGTGTCTAACACTTTGAGACGTATACTGCATTTCTCTATATACTACCTCTCCTCTGTTTGCTGTTTTCCCCCTCTTCCCTACTTCTTCTTCCTGACAGTCTCTGCTTACTGCCATTCATCTTAATGTTTAAAGCCCCCTTTCCTTGTGCTGATATATTGTGCTGCAATACAGTGCTTTATAGAAGCAATTTAATATTTCCAAATGCCAGCAGCGTGTTATATATACTGATATTTGACTATATCTTCCCTCCCTTGCCATCTTACCCCAGGTCATTATTTTCTGTTTGACAATTATGCCACAATTTAAGCAAACGGCTCATTTAGTAAACTCTTTGGATGCAAGGGGCGTGGTTTTTAAATGCTCTTCATATTGTGCAGGATTTGAATGATTAACAATCAGCAAGGTGGTGCTGATTAAAATGAAAGCATTTCTCTGAATTTGCGGCTTGCTGGTGTGCAGCATCGCAAGTGATGCAAAGGTCATCATGTGATGGCAAGTAAATGCCATGACCTGCCACAGATCACTTGCTGCCCTGTCATGCTTGCTAAATGGACAGACTGTAATCCAAGCTAAACAATAACATAAGAGCAGATTAACTCAGCAAAGCTCCTCCGTTAGCTAAATACAACTCTTGATTCATTAGTAATAGAATGATGCAGAAAAGTTCAGTTAAAAAAATCTGTTAATTTGAAACTTTAGAGTCCTATGAACTGTATGTTTGAACCATGTGTTTAAGTAACATTTTTATGTCTGTGTCAGTTGAAAACCAGTTTGCGTAATACTCAATTAATCTTAAACACGCTATGAGATCACAGTAGAGGACCTGTATAGCGTTATAGAATCAGTCACTGGATTAATATTGTTGATACCTGTTTTTGTCTACAGATTAAACAGTAAGTTAGGGCTACAACTAAAAATTGCTTTTTACTATCAATCGTTTAGTCTTTAAGAAATGCCCATCATACATTTCCCGAACCCAAGGTAACGTGTTCAAGTCTTTAATTTATATGACCAACAGTTCAAAAATGAAGACATTCCATTTAAAATGACATAACACAAAGGAAAGTACCTAATCTTCACATTTCAGTAGTTAGCTAGCAAATGTTTGCCTTTTTTGCTTAATAAATGACAATTAAGCAATTATCAAATAGTTACATGTTCTATCATTCGACTAGTCAATTAATCAGCTAATTGTTAAAGTAAAAATGAAAGACACTTAAAGGATAAATAGAAGGATAGATACATTTTAATACATCTTAAAACAAGCCCATGCAGAAAGGGTTACTGGTCACTGCAAATGTTCCTTCTCTCCATAAAGATGTTAATAACTGTGTTTAACACAAAACTGAGCCAGACACCATCTTGCTGTACTTTGTGAAGTTTATTTTTTTACATGGAGTCGCCTCACCATTCAGCTCTCAGAACCATTATATCCATTGTTTTCTTCTCTGCAGGTGCATGGTCATTCTCTGTATCAGAGCTGGCAGCACCAGGTGTGGAGGTAGGCCGTCTCACTGCCACTGATCCCGACCTGGGAGAAAATGCACAGCTGGAGTTCACTATCCTGGACACTGAGGAGGCCGAAATATTCAATGTAACTGGAAGAGGCCAAGAGGCTGTCATTGTGCTGAACAAGGTGAGTGATGAAATCACAAATAGAAGTTTTTAAATAACAACTGACAATCTGAGGCTACATGTGGGTGGTTTTGCGTAAATGGTCTCCTAATAAGAAAAATATCTAATACTTGATATTTCAAGAGGTTAAATAAATGTGCTTCTGTCTGGTAGTGCAAATTAATTTTATTTGGTCATTTAAACACTTCATTACTCCATTCAAACACATTCTGTTGCTGACAGGTGCAGACTCCCAAAGGTTTATGTGAGCAATTAATGAATAACAATGAACTAATAAGCAGCTGGTGAAAAAAAATTGTAGCTCATTTAAAGTGAGTAAGCCATGGTAAAGGCAGCCAATGTGGATTTTCCTTTTTAATTTTAAGGGTTTAACATCATTGGGCATTTAAAGATAATTATTGCTCAGTGAAATCTTAAATTAAAAGGTTGAGGAAAGGCAGATTAATTAGCCAAACATTTGAGAAAGGAAAAACTCAAAAGTGGATTAGTGTATGTGGGTTATATAGAGAAACAAAAACAAACTGTGAGAGAAGTATCTAAAATTAATAATGTACTGTATGTAGGAAGGAATACAAAGCATATATACATATGAATCATGTATGAGAGGCCTTCAATAAAATAAAGCCTACAGATTGAGGCTACTTTATTCTTCACCCAACAGCTGCTGGATTATGAGACCCGCAGTTCATACACTTTCTCTGTGGAAGTTGCCAACCCTATAGTGGATGCCCGGTACCTCAGGAAAGGTCCCTTTAAGGACCAGGCAACAGTCCGGGTCATGGTCCTTAATGCTGATGAGCCGCCGCGATTCTCCCAGGCTCGGTACCATCTGGATGTGTCTGAGAACTGCCCCCCTGTATGCTCTGTTGGCCGCGTCTACGCTGTGGACCCAGACACAGGACAAAGCGCCAACATCAGGTGGTCATTACACTATCGCTTACTCATTCAGTCGCTCACTTTGGCTCTTCTCACTATCTTTCTCCTCTCTGTTCTCGTTCGCGTCTGTTTCTGTTTATCTCAGGTATTCCATCGATCCCCAGTCAGACCCCGAGGCTCTGTTCCGTATCGCCTCTGACACGGGCTTTATCAGCACTGTGATGGAGTTGGACCGTGAGCAGGAGCAGTGGCATAATATCACAGTCATCGCCACACAGAGGGGTATGTCAGCCCCTCTGCCCTCGGGCGCTCTGAGCAGCAGAGCTTACCAGAGTCATATTTCACAGAAAGCACCGGGTGGAGTTAGGAATACAAATTGAGGAGTAAAAATGATGGAAATTCATTGATAATTTCAACATTAGTGTCGGGTTCCTTTTCTTTCAGACAATCCAAATCTTGTGTCAAGGGTTGTGGTTGCCATAGAGACACTAGACCAGAATGACAATGCGCCGGAGTTGGACAGGCAGTACACAACGTCTGTATGTGACTCCACTGCCCCCGGTCAGGTCTGTACTAGTTTTGTTTTAGTTTTTTTTGCTTGAAATTACATTTAACTTCGGATTGTATTTCAGTTTTTATCCATTCTGTCTCTGTTGTTAAAACAGCCCATGATTAGAAAGTGGCACATTATATTTTCAAAGTGTATAGATTTTGAATTTTAATATAAGTAGTTATGATTGACATTAATAATATGCAGTTAGGGTCCTTATTCTTCAAAACTTAACTGCATTAAAATAAACTATCCTGCTGTGGTTATATTCTTGTTTTTATTTATTCTAATTTGGGAATCTTGGAAAAACAAAACTTTTTTTTTTCAAAAAAAGTATGACTTTAGAGTTATAATCCAAACAAACTCACATTGTTTTAATCAAGAAGTTAGTCAGTGATATTTTCAATCATGATCTGATTTCATGCTTCACTTTTTCTTGTTCTATAACACCCTGCAATATTTAATATGGCTGTCAAAAAATGACTATCTTGTTTTGTATTTTTGATCGCGGTCAGCGCTAACCTTGGTGACTAAATACACTGTGTTCCCTGTGACTTCTTCACAATAAAGCTGTTAATGTGAAACGGCAGTAGGAAATGTTGGGTTAGCATTAGCATGGACTTAATACAGCTCTGATACAACGTGAGAGTAAACAGTAAACACTGAGGCTGATATGATGCTGCAATGAAACCTACTAAACAGAGTGATAATTACAAATTGTCAATACATTGAATGGCAAAAGAACATTCAGACAATAAATAGTATCAAAAGGGGGGGCTGATTTCATTAAAATCATAAGGATTATATTAATTAGTTTCTGCAGTCAAATATTACTTTAGCATCTCGACTACGTCTATGTACAAGCAAAACAGCAAATGACAACTATTTTTCCTCCTCAAATTTAAGCATCATCAACTTGGAAGCTCTCATCACGTGTTGCATATGTCAACATTTCCACCAAAGAGTGATTATCATATTTCAGATTCTTTTATTTTAATAATAGTCAGATTCTTGAGAGCTAAAACTGAAAAAATTCCATCCTGATCTGTGTTCTGCAGGTAGTTCAGGTTCTGCGAGCCATCGACAGGGACCAAGGAGGGCACGACACCCCGGTCCACTTCAGCATTCCTCCCGAGTCCAGCTCTGCCCTCAACCTCACCATCAGAGAAACTGGAGGTTGCACCGATTGCCTCTGTTTTTTTTTTCATGCACAATTCAAAAAACCCGACACTGAGGCGAGGTTGTCGTGCAGTGACCGTGTTTGATGTGTGTTTTTTTGCCACATTATCAGGTGTGACAGCCAGCCTGGTGCTCCAGTCAGCCTTGGAGCCCCTCCCTGGTTTCTCCTCATCCTTACTCACCCTCTACGTGCCAGTTGTGCTGCGCGACGGGGCCTCGGGTCTGACCAACACTGGCACGGTCACTGTGACCATTTGTCCATGTCTGCGAGGCGGCATGCAGACAGAGGATAGGGGAAGACAGAGGGACAGGAGATGGGAGAGACACATGGTTTGTCTCCCCATGCCATCCGCTTCTACGTCTCTCATATTCAGTTTGGTCACCTTACTGGCCATGCTGGCTTGTGTCACCACTCTGCTGGGTAGGTTAGGTCGGTTCTCTGAAGCACCAAAAATACGTTGTTTGTGACTTTTTGAAAGATGCTGAGCAGTTGTGTCAGGTTGCTTCTGTAACGTTTGAAGAGTATGTGGTCATGTGTCTGCTCTTTGCCCTTTAGTGGTGTGTGCACTCTCGCTGTCATTGCGTCATCAGAAGCGAGACTTCCACTCACCCTTCGAGGAGGATGATGTCAGGGAGAACATCATATCCTATGATGATGAGGGGGGAGGGGAAGCAGACACTGCAGCTTTTGACATAACAGCGCTGCAGAGCATGCACAGAATACAGCACATGCACAACAACAGAAACATGTGAGCTGGTCCCAAAAATAAATTTGATCAAGTTTATTGTTGCTCTGGTGGCTCATGCACGTGCATGTTTGTGCGCTTCTCTGACATTTATCTCTTGCCATAGATGGTACACCCAGCAGAATCCGCCAAGGGCCAGGACGTACAGCTGGAGTCGTAACCCGCGCCCTGGCCTGGATCCTCTGCAGCGCCCGGGCTCTGCTCCACTCTATGGACGCCTCTGCTACGGCATCCACACGCTGCCTGTTCTCAGAGATTATCCAGCCGGGCCACTGGAGGCAGGTGTGCAGCTAACGCAGCTGACCCATGGGCTCACTGGAGGTCACATCGCCAATTCCCTTGTCATCCAGAACCAGAACACCTTTGAGCCTCTGCTGCGCTCTCCTGAGATGAGCCCTGCTAGTTACGAAGCAGAACTCATGCTGGCGAGGAGCAAAATCACAGACAGAAATGAAGACAGCGATGCAAACACTGCCAACACAAAAGAGAATCAAGATCAGGCTATGGTCAGATAATAGTGTTAATACTAACAGATTAAAATATTTAGCAATTATATGGAAGCAAAGAAAGGCCATAAGGATTTGATTCATATAAGCGAGTGAATAATAGTGTTTCCCTGTAAATAGCCTAAAGTATTCATGATAAATATGCAACAATGTGATTCATCAGGAAGTTGTGGGCGTGGTTTAATCAGATGTGACTGACAGTCACTGTCATCAGATTCTTATTAAAATGTTTCCTAATCCTGATTGGTGCACAGAGTCCTGCCCACCTCAAACCGGCCAGAGGAGCTCAGACAAAAACACAAATACAGAAATCTGTCATGTGAAAATAACAAAACCAATTTTGGAAGAAAATAGTGATGATTTAGTACCCTATCACTCTTAGTAAGAAGCTGATTGAGGAGAAAAATGTTCATGGCCTTTATTGTTGAAATTTAAATATGATTGAATTCATAACATTTTACATTTTTACTTTTAAGACCAATTATTTAAATGTATGTGGCTTGAATTACCCTATTTTAAAATTTCAAAAAGTAATTTCAAGTGGTGTCAAAAACTTGATTTTATGTTTTATTTGTTTGTTTTCACACATTCACAAAGTTGGAAATTTAAAGTATATAAAATATATAATATCCAGTATTCAAAAACTTATCACCAAGTCCAAATTCAATTAATCATTTCTGAATCTTAAATTTAGGTCAAGTCAAAAAATATCTGGTCGCACTAAATGTATTTAATTGGTTACATTCAGGCACCAACATTGACTTATACTGTACATTTGTTAAGATTTGGGGTCTTTTTCTTGATTGAATCAGATGTTGATTTATGTGCCCCTCTGAGTGTGGCACTATGTACATTTTATTGGAACAACCTTTTAAATATTTTTTTGTCTGATTGTGGGGGTGCTGACGGTATTCCGAACTTAAAGATCAAGATGAAATATTCAAATTAAACATCCAGTCTACCATGGATACGAAAAGGAGTCGGAATGATCAGTCAGTGAATCAGTCAGACCTCTGTCCAATCAGGTTAAGTTCTGTCAGTCACATGATCCAAGAGAGGGAAGTTTAGATGAGTGCATTTAAATGTTCTATCTCAGGTTGTCAACCCCTTTAATAAAGTTTTTAAAGTTGCGAAACTTGAAATAATCTTATTCAAACCACATCACTTCAGAAAGGTGGTTTTCAGAGTGAAATATTTCAATACATTTAATTGAGTGAAGTTTCATTTACAACACAAAATATTTAATAGTAATTAAATTTCACAATTAACACATTTTCAGTTACATGGCCGTTTTTTTGCTTCCATACATTTATCCCTGCATGTCTTTCTGAATTATCCAATATCTCACTTTTTCTTTCACAGATCAACCCGACAGAAACAGAGTTGCCACCAGCCAACAACGCTGCAAATCTCACCCACTGTGACCCAAATGAGTCCTCATGCCAAAGTCACACCAGCTCCTTGTCAAACCAGCAAGAGGGGCGACCGGGGTCATCACAGACTCAGATCAGCACTGGAGCTACCAGCTGCACATTAGATGACATTGATACTGATTCCTCCATTCCCTCCGTTTCAGAGCAAAATTATTCAAATGGCAGTCAGATCAACTGTGTAAACCCTCCTGTTTACCTGGCAGGAGACACATACAGCATTGTGGGCTCACTGAATCCAAACAACAGAGGGATGTGTATGAACGGGACTAATGGCAGTGGGTTGTTCCCAGCGGGAGTGCAGCTACTGAACATGTGCACACTCCAGAGAAAGGATTTGACCCCACAGCCTTCGTCCTTTCCTGGGGGGCTGTTTGGCAAAAACAGAGGCTGGGCGTGTGGGGCGGAGCCTGTGAGAGCAGAAGCAACCAACCTGCAGCCTCTCCGCATGGAAGACCTTCTGAATATCCGTCTGGATCAGGTCACCTTTGACCTGTCACAGCCGCCCTATGATTCACTGCAGACTTATGAGTTTGAGGGCCGTGATTCAAGAGCTGAGTCACTGAGTTCACTGGAGAGCGATGGAGAGAAGGACGATGGGAGAGTGGTGGGAGGGATGGAGGAGTTAAACCAGAAATTTCAGAGGCTGGTGGAGATCATCAGAGAGAGGGAGAAGGAGAAGGAGGGAGAAGGAGAGACACGAGCCGAGGCTGAGGGAGGCGTGACTGCAGTGACTGCTCTCGATGAGACACATAAACAAAAGGAGGACAAGGAAAAAGAACAGCAGAGATGGGATTTCTAGACTGCAGTTAAAGAAAAGTTAGAGAGAGGAGAACTATCTTGACAGTGATGGATTTTAAACACAGCAGGGGTGGCAAAACACACAGCCTCTGACAGAAATTTTCTTGCAGAACCCCCCCAACCCCCGGGCAAGGAAGAATCCAGGAGGCTGACAGTACAGTCAAAATTCGAGGTGGAATCACGCACAGCATATAGTTTTCACCTCCACTATGTTTAGGAAATGCATATTGAATTTGTCACTTTTCACACTGCTCTTGTAGCTGATATTAATAATGCACTTGGGCTTTCAAAGCAAAAGTTATGAAAAATTAACTTTTTTGAAATATTGATTCCAAGCCCTGAAAGCTGCATTGTTAGAAAATAGGCCTCATCAAATATTGACCAGAATTGTGATATTTAATATTGATAGTTTAATAGGGGCACATTCACTAGAAATCCTCGGAGTTTGAATATGACACACATTTGCATCTGAATGGGAGAGTTTTAAAACCACACATGCGTACAGCATTGCAGGCCTACACTGCCACGTGTTCACAGAGCCTCTCCGATGAGTTTACGTGTATACATTTATATTCTGTAGCTCCATAGAGAGAGTTCCACTCCAGCAAGTAGTCACCATTATGAGAGCAAAACCTGCTCACTATGCAATTTGCACACAGTTAGAAATGATTAGACTGTCACTGTCAAAGACTTGTGTACTGTTGTGAAAGTACAGTAAATAATGTCCATATGTAGATAAATATCAGCTTCTGCTTCAGTGGTTATTGCTCAAGAGTGGACCATCTTTTTGGGGGGTGAGGGTGTATTTACTGGAATCCACAAAGAAAATTGAGCATCTGATTGTCAGTCATTAAAGTGTTGCAGACTTACAATATACAATGTTCCCCACATTTTCACCCACATAAGATTATTTATAATTCACTATTGTGTTTGCGTCGGCACGTCCTGAATTATCACCAAAGGCTCATTTATCTCCCACGTTTTGTAGAGACAAAATTAGGCAAAAGCCATTATGCGATGGGGGACACACAGGCATTGTTCTTGTGATGAGCCCAGAACACAGAGGCAACAGCAAAATAATAATTTACTTTGAAATTGTGTAATGTTATTCAGACAATCTGTCATTTGACAATGACTCATTTCTATAGCTATTTCAAAGCTAATTTATTATTCAGGATGAGTTATTACAATAATGGCATTATTTTCAATAATATGATGAAATGTATTTGACTTTCTGCAATTATTCCCGCTCTCTATCCTCCTCTACAGTGGGAATTAAGATCCTAATCAGCCACTGCTCTAATAAGATTGCGATGCTTTCAAACTAAATTTGACAGAAAATCCTTGGCGTCCTGACAAGAAAAATGAGGTGTAAAAAAGACGAGTCCGCCGGCAAGAAAATAACATGCAGAGGGAAAGGAGTGGGATTTTACATGAAGTGCCAAATGATGACTAGTATTCACCATGCTGAATATTGTCAGTACTCAGTGGGTATCTTCTGCCATAATACTGACTGCTGCAGAAATATTGTACAAAAGATGAAAAACAAGACATATCCTCACCTAGAGATCAGGAACAGATTTAATTTAACAATGAACTAAATATAGACACAAGTTAGACTGTCTTTCTGTAGAAAAAAAAGTTAGACGAAAATAGAATAACAGTAAATTAAAATATGTTTGAAATTCAAATGCTTAAAAGGCATATTGCCATACACACACTTTAAAGAGTGCTGTGAAGTAGAGGACAGCGGCGTCTGTCCAGTCAGTAGCAAGTGACAGTACAATGGTGCCACCTAGAGTTAAACATATGGATTACATCTTTGCTATCACCGAAGCAGTGTAATATGACAACACAGCAGCTGGAAATATTGGTTAAAAAAATTGATTCAAAAGACCATAGTCCATGTTCATTTATTAAAAAATAAAGGACTGGTTTGATTAAGTTTGATTTGTAAAGTTACACTGTCACACTGTTTATAGCTCACATCCCTTTTAAGACTTGGTATGGAGCTAAGGGATAGTATAAAAATTATGGGGGAAGGAGAAAAGTCTGACTAATAAATATAGTTTTGTTTATGAGGAATATGTTTTTGTTTATGTTTTTTGCTTTCATAATCTTTTAATTTTGTAGCCTTTATGTAGTTCCCGACATGGTAGGGAACCACTTGTGCAGTAGGTAACTGTAAGCTACAAGAACTAATTAGGGATTGTAGAAAAAGTATTGGGGGTTGAAGAGGGACTTTTTAAAAAACAAACACAAAACCCTCCTTCAAATGTTTCAAAATAATTTGACTATTGACTTTGTCAGAAAGTGATATTTCTTTGCTAGCCTATGATAGCTCCTACCTTTAGTTTTTTCTGCATCTTAACAGAAAGCAGAACTAGGGTAAAGTGATGTTAAATGTCCCATATAAAGTAAACAGTGTATATCATTTTGTTATGTTTTCCCTACTTTTTATAATTACTAATGTCACTCATATTGTATGATTTGGTATAGTGGTTTGGCTTGATATATAAAAAATATAATTCAATTAGAGTTTAAATTAAGAGTACATCATCTCAAATGAATTTTAGTTATTAATGGCAAAAGTGAGTTGTTCCAACTCATTAGTGTCATATTATTTAGAAACATCCCCACCTCAGTAATTTGTGTACAGTCCCTAATTAGCTCTTATTGTAGCTACCAGTTTCTTACTGCATAACTGGTTTCCAAAGCAAAAAAAACATATTCCTGTTACACAAAACAGTGTTTGTTTGTCAGACTTTCCTCTAAACTTTGCTTTTTTTCCTCATGAATTACTTCGTAGCTCCTCATGCCCTTTTGGTTTCAAAACTATGAAACATATTCATAGATGTGGGGTTGCAAGTCAATATGTCTTTGTTTTAACGGGTCATGAGCCAAAACGGTTGAGTAACACTGGATTAAAGCTCCATGCACCCCTGTGGAAGCAGACACAAGGAGACTTGTACTGTAACATCCAGTGCCCATCAACAGAGATTCACGAGACTTGAAATGTGTGTGTACATATGGAGGCAAACATACTTTTTTTTTTTTTACAACATCTATGAAACAAGATCTAACCTGAACCAGAGACGTGGGGGACAAAAAGGACAAGATAGTGAACACATTACGCTCTTACTCAAAATGGCCTACAGGAGGCAGTATAGTCAAACTGACCAATTCTTGAAATCTTGAAACTGTGTACCAATACTGATTACAGATAAGGCATCATGTGAGCATTTTGATTCACAATTTATTAAATTTCCCCCAAAGGTCCCCACAACATTCATCTGGACCAATGAAGGCCATATTGTTTTGTAAGAAAATGGATAAAGTTAAGTGTACAGTACATGTACAGAAACCTTATTTTGAACAAAGATGCCACGTTTCATACCATGATGATAATGAGCTTGACCACTGTTTATTTAAACTTAGCATTTAATTTATGGACACTGCTACAATAATGCAGCTGTTACTGACTTCAGGGGGTTTTCCACTGTCACTCTGTAGTCTGGAAAAAGAAAGAGGATGGCAGCAAACAAGACAGTAGCAGACCTCTGTTCTAGTAGCAGACATTACCTCTGGGCCTTCCTTTTGATTTGATCACATCAACATCAATCAGACTTAAAATGCAGGTTAAATACAGAAAGCAGCTAGTCTATAGCCTAGCAATTGTTCCAGATTAGAAAAATACAGATATACATCTAAATATATGTATATTCTTTTAGAGATTTATCATAAGATAAATATCCACACACATACCCTCTCACAGAGCTCTTTAATTTATCATCCTCCGACACAGAAAAGGCATAAATTAAGTTGGAAAATGAAAGTACTTACATGAAAAAATTGCGAGTGCTTGTTTCTTTTTGAGGCAGCAGGTAATGAAAATGTATGCAATCATGTCAACGACAAACTTCAAAGTTTTTATAGAAGGGGTTTACATCCGTGTGAATCGCTCATTATCTGAGAAAGACATGTTGTAAACACCATCACTTGCAGCGCCATTTTCCACCGTTTTCACTCGCGCCTCTTCTTCATGGTCCTCATCATCAGGTTTCTCATTCTTTTTGCTAGAATAAGAAGCCAGAAGCAAAACTCAGTAATCACATTTTATGATAAATGTAATGCAACTACGATCATCGGTTTACCGTTTCTTTTGGACCACAGAGGACACAAGCAGAACTATGATACCAGCACCCACAGCACCCATGACCACCCCAAATGCAATAAGCCATGGAGGGGTGTCAGGGTTTACTGGTGCTGCCAGGGTTGGAGGGATGCCGATAAACTCCAGAGTTTTATCAGTTAGCAGAAAGGCACTGTTGATCCGATACCTGGACTTTCTATGGAAAAATAAAAACCTTAGATTTAGAATGGATATAATTTTTCAAATACTGACTGTTTTCAGGCCAACATGTGTCTGTCATAAGTCACATTTTGTGTGCTACTGATACTTAAAACCTATCCATCCATTTTTGAATTACTTATCCTGGTCAGGGCCAGTGATTACAGGTAAGCAGGACAGTTTTTTCTTACAACTTTCTCTAGCTCCTCCAGTGGATACTTGTTTCAGAAGTTATCAGTGATAAAGACAAATTTTATTATTTATGTATCCCAAAATCACAAACTTGATATGTTTTGCATTCTGATGTGTTTTTCAATGAAAGGACTTTTTCTTCATATCACTTTTTTTTCAGTGACAGCTTCTTTTTTACACTTTCATTTATTTTTACAATGCCAGTTTGTTTGTTTTTACATTTTTACGGTGTCGTTGAAAAACACATCAGAACGAAAAAAAGATCAAGTTCAGGTTTTGTTTTCAAAGGCATATTTTCTATGACTGATCTGGCTCCATAAATTTGGATGAGAAAAAACTCCCCCACAACTCCCCTCCAATGTACCCAGCAAGTAGGTGAAGCTGAACGTGGAAAACCTCCAAAGGTAAGAGGGCAGGAGGAATCCTTACCAGGTTCCCAAACTATTTAAACTGTCTCCTTGCAGTGTGAAGGAGTCATGGCTGAAGTCAGAAGTCCGCTACTTCCTCTTAATCCTCTTCCTCTAATTATAACTTAATTGATCAGTAAAAGTTACATAGTGTCCCTTTAACCAGCTAACCAGCATCTACACTGCTAAACTGAACCATTGCCAGCTCAGGAAATGATATGGTGTAACTGAAGAAATATTATTTATTGCTTATCTGGACCCGCATTAATCATCTTGACACTACAATTTCTGGGGTGTACGTTAAAATACTGTATAATCAATAAATGGTTGCACTTGCAGTACATAGTACTACAGTTATAGCAATGATCCCCACACATTGAGACAATTCAACTATTACACCAAACAGAATAAAATTTCATTAAAACCAAACATGTAAGAAATAAAGCTTTGAATGGAACATTGACATGTGACCAAAGGAAAAAACTAATAGTATAAAAAAAATTTGCTGCAGTGTCACTGTATCATGTGATTACCTTACAGCCTCCTCCACATCTTCTTTACCAACAAGTTGTGATGCATTCAGCGGTGATGTCACCACAAACCAGAATGACACTCTCAGAGTCTCATCACATACAATGATGTTTGGCACACTGGTGAAGATCCACAAGACAATAAAGACCACGTCAGCGTTCATAAACCATGAGTCATTGATTTCTTTACAGTAAAAAGAGATAATATTTGTTTTATAGCTATGGTGCCCATATTATAAACACACAAAAGTATTCTTAAATAGTTTTTTGTTATTTCTTTTTAAATCAAACAGTCAAACAGAACACAATAAGATTTTCTTACTTGAATGTCTGGCCGCTGAAGTGACTCCTCATCGCAAAAGCCAGAGTTGCTCGGAAAAGGAACATTTCATTTTCATTCCAAACATACTGCAATAACAACAACAGGTCGTGCTGTTTTCAGTCAAGGTCTTTAGGGTTGACTGATCACCAGATGGACCTTGTCCTCAAGCAGTCACACACATTTTGAGTGAATTCGTCACATTTAGCATCTTACTATTTATAAGGGTAGCTAGTTGCATAAATGATCAGTTAATTATGAATATGTTATAGTGTTAGAACAGCATAAAACATAGTAATGCATAGTGATGCTTTGATCATGTTGTACAGGCGGATGAATATTTAAATATGTACGTACAGCTTGATCTCCCAGAGCACTTTTGATGCTGAGTCGAACTTTGTATCCTTCAGAAGCATCTATATAGATAAAATACAAACAGCAAATGCCCTGTGAGGAGAATGTAACATAAGTTCATGTAAAATTCATTAATGTAAGCTTATTGCAACATAGAAAGATGGCATGTTTTAGAATAATTATTGATGTCAAATAGAGACCATTGTTATGAGGCAAATATTTTTTATGCATCTTGTTTTAGATTATAAAATGCATTCCATACTTCAGAGGCTACAAAGAAATACAACTAGACTGGCGGCTTCACATTGACAATGCCCGTGGTTGCTGATGGTTTCTTAGTAGAAACACAATGTAGCACAACATGTAAATATAAAACATTTATTTTGACATTTTAAGGTATTAAGGATGGTCACTTACCTGGTGTACAGAGCTGTTCTGCCAAAGCAGATGACAAAAACAGCAGGAATAAGACCTTTTTCAACATTTCCCCAGAGAATGAGAAGCAAAACAACAAAATGCAGCAAAAAGCTCCAGTGAAACTCCCAGTGATCCGTGATTTGAGGAGGTCATTGGATAAAGTCTGGCGTTAATGCGTAAGCCAAGACACACCTGAACTAAGCCTAACCTCTTTTTTTTTGTTTTTTTTTTTGCTAGCCCTCACTGAATAACATGGAAACTGTAAAGTGTGTGCTGCAGTGAAAGTGCTTCTATTTGTTCAAGCTCCCAAGGAGCCAGATAGATTTGCTAAAGTGAACAGAGAGCGCTCAGTCTTCTGTTTACTCAGCACAGTACAGTGTGTGACCTAGACATCCAATGTGCCAGGCACCTTCATATTAAGTAGCAATATTTCCCCCTCTTTTTTGTTTAGTGGCATGAAAACAGGACTGGCTGTATCAAATAAAACCGTGCTCATTAGTTAAGATAAGACCAGCCGTTTCATTCTGTGAAGGGCAAATGATTTTGGCATACAGGTTACAAGATGCTGATGGTATGCACTAAATTCAGCACATAGTGACCCAACATGTCAGACTAATCAGTTACTTTGCCTCTTTTAATGAGTCAAAAAAATGTTTTATGACAAGTTGTTCCATAATTACTTCCTACCTCTCCTAAACATGGTTATCAGGCCTAACCTAGCTTTATTATGTGAGGTAGACAATAAAATGCTGAATTATTTCAACAAAATCTCCCATAGTAAACTCAATTCACTAGACAAAGGTGAGAAACGCTTTAACAGGTAATAGAAAACCGCAGTGACAATTCTTAACTATCCCACATGAGAGAGATATTTAAGGTTAATCATCCATCCGCTCTGACAATCAAACTTGCAATTTGGTTAATTGTTCAACCACTGCATAGCGGCGGATGCCTGACAGAGCCATTTATAAGAAACTAAGTTGACACAGGGCACTCAAGGCAAACGTCTGTTGCCAAGTTTGCTTTTTAAGTCTCTCTCTCACGATAGCAGACTATATCTACCATTTAAAACCCAGACCACAGTTGACCACATTAAACTGTGCACTTGTCCTACTATAAACGATCTTTTGCTCCCATAAAATGTCATAAGTGTTTTTCCATAAAACAGACAACACCCATGCTGAAAGAATATGAACACATCTCACTAAAATTTACAGTAAAGCACAAAACACCCTACGTTATCTTCTTTATATGGTCGGTTACAGTAAAGACAAATAAAATAAAAATACTATGTTCATTCATGTGTTGTGCTGTTCTTTTCTCTTCTATCCAAATTAAATGTCTGGTTGTGTAGAAAAACATAATGGAACATTTAAGTTCTCCTAAGACTTAGGGGATGAGTAAATCATAATGAACATACATAAAACATAGGTAACTTCAGATTTCTTTTGCATTTGGACTCAGCCCAGTTCAGTCTCTGCTACACACTGATTTACATGAACTGCTTCTGCTGGAGTAGGCCACCACAGACTGCAGGTATTTTCCTTAACAGATGATGGCAGCAAAGGCATTAGGGGGGCATTAGGACTTTAGGAAGAAAGGAAGAAAGCAAGAATGAATTCAGTCTATTTACTACAGTCATTAACGATGAGCATTCATTATTTTCGCAGGGTCCTGTCTCTGAAATATCCACTCTGGAGTTTGTCTTTGGCTGGTGCTTATACGAAATTAATGACAATAATATGGTAACTCAGTCAGTCTGCTTTTATTACTGACACGCAGTGGTTAAATGTTATTAAGTACAATTACTTAAGTATTGTACTGGACAATTCTGAGTACTTGACGTTATGCTACTTTAACTTTGTACTCCACTACATTTATCTGACAGCTTTAGTTACTAGTTATTTTTTAGATTAAGTGTTTTTTTAAAGCACATGGTACGCATATATAAAACAGTGCACTGTCAAAGATCACTTGTCCCTTGTCACATTTCATATGTTTATGAGCTGTTAGTTAAACCAAAGAGTGATTCTCCTTCTGAATTCCTGACATGGTTTCATTTAAATAGTTTAGGCCCAGAGAGGTAAAAGCAAAGAGAAGAGTTAAGTCTGCACACAGTCTACACACTGATGCATCAGTATTAACAATCTAATAATGTGATTATATATAATATTATATCAGTCACAGGGGATTATTTTCTGCTGAATGAGTACTTGAACATTTGTTATTAAAGTAAATCTTGCTGCTAATGCTTCTGTACTTGTACTCATGTAGGTTATTGAGGACTTTTACTTGTAATGCGAGTATTTTTACATAACATATGTGTACGTTGTCTAACATTACATGATACTAACTAATAAAAGATCTAAATACTTCTTCCACCAGTGCAGACAAGTGTAAATTAATACAGTGACTTCCAAAGTGAGTTCCTTGGTCTCCCTGGAGTCATTTGCAGATTTAATAAAGATTTGTATTTTTTCGTATGATGAAGCCGATGTTATTTTTTTAAATACTGTACATTATTAAAAAAACATAATCAAACATTTAAGCATAACAAACCTTGAAATAAAATCTATCTTACAGTTGTTTCTGTATTATGGGGTGGTAAGACAAAGCAGCCCCCTTGTTTCACAGACAATGCCTGCCTCTTCTTCCTGTGCTCTACCGCCCCCAGCAGGCGCAGGCCGGTAGCGCTACAATCAGCCATAATAGGTAGTAGGAGTGGATGAGACTGAACCGAGCAGTCAGCCTGTGTTCACAAGGAACACTCCTGTCGGAGGTGATACCGCCCTCCTCCTGCCAAAGCCCCGCTTCCGACTTGAAACAGGAGCCGGTGTCCGGAGCAGGATGTATCGATCTGTTTGCTTGTAGTTCTTCTCCGGAGGACTCCTCCATGCGCCAGCCCCGGGAATGGATCAGGAATCCGGTGTGGCGTCTGCGGGGAGTTTCATCTCCCTGAATGAACATGAACAGAGGTATTACTCAGGTCTCCACGGTCTGTGCCAAGCTGACACTTCAGGAAAACTGTCGTCTAGCAAAGTGGCGGAGCTGTTCAAGGCGTCCCAGCTACCTCCCGAATCTCTGCATAAAGTGAGTGTTGCCCGTATCTGCGCGTGCCTGGTCATCACATGTTAAGTGTGAAGGGGCTGGGAGCTGCGGCTGCTGATCACCAAACCTCAGTGGTCTGCAGGAGACACTGTGCTGGGGTCGAAATGGCTCCAATGTATGATAATGAGCCATGATATGTGATTTGTCTTGTTGGTGGTGTGTATATGTGTGTGTGTGTGTGTATCAGAGAGGTTTCACACACCTCCTTTGCTTTAGCCCTCTGTCACACACAGGGAGGCAGTCCCTTTACTTACTGCATTAGCTGTAAATGTGTCTGTATGTCCTCTCACTGAATTCGTAGCCCAGTATTTTGTGGATTTACCTATAGGAAAAAAAATATATATATATACACTACCGTTCAAAAGTTTGGGGTCACCCAAACAATTTTGTGTTTTCCATGAAAAGTCACACTTATTCACCACCATACGTTGTGAAATGAATAGAAAAT
>JAVQJL010092075.1:0-15915 GCA_036024295.1 Nannoperca obscura
TTCACCTGTTGAGTTGATTAAAACAGCTGTTCCCAATGCATCACGGTAATTAGGATGCTTTAGAACAGCTTGGACTATTTGGAATGGTATAGAACTTTGGATTTTCCCATAGACTGTGAAAGTTTACAAAGGGTATGAATAATTTTAGACATGCCACTTTTTGTTCAAATGTAAATAAAAGCTGAGAAATATTATTTTCCACAATAATGTCTCTGGTACATCGTCTTATAACCTCTGGGAGACGCCTGTGTCATTTACAATCAAGAAAAAACTTGCTGGTGGAATAAAAGTAACTTTAAAAAATCAAGTCAAAATTTGCCAGAGGTTTGAATCATTTGGGCTTGACTGTGTGTGTGTGTGTGTGTGTGTGTATTTTGTAGGTTATTTTATATATATATATATATATATATATATATATAAAATAAATACATTTCTGCTGTTTATTTCATCTTTTTGGTGTGTCCACATTCCCTCACCACCGTCCACTTATCCACTTAGTAAGTCAAAATGTCTGCTGTAAAAAAGGCCTGTGCCTCAGAGAACATGCTGTGACTTGTTGCATCCACCACGTGAAGGTGCAAAGAGTTCTGGCAACACAGTTGGCACAAGAGAGTTTCCACTTTAGCAGAAACGAGAGTCTGCTCTTACTCAGAACATTGCATTTCTGTTCTATTGTCTGTCTGTTTCTACAAAACAGACACCAAAACCTGACATTGACTGTACTTGTAATGTTTTAGACTATTTTGAAATCTTTTGTTATTACAAACCACTGTAGCTCTTGACACCACATTTTCTACATTTGACCAGTTATTCACAGGAATACTAAAAATACAACACAAAACAACTAAATGATCTCTTATCTGTTTAAAGTGGCCTTTCTCACAGTGTTGCAGGCCAGTGGGCTACCATGGTTATCATTTTGCATAAGTGGGTAATTAGCAATAATGCAGTGAGGATACTTATGTTCGGGAGGGACTGATGAAACCCGAGACTATAATTACATTGCACAAGTATTTTAAAGGAGTGAATGATTTTCCTATTGTTCATTTAAACCTGCAGTAATGGATTTTTTAGCACTTTTGGGCAAAGGAAACAAGTTGAACACAACACTGACCTTTTAGGTTACTATGGCAAACGTGTTAGCAAACTGTTGCCTATTTATTAATTAGCATTAATTAACATTCATTTGGCGTCACATTTCTGTCGACTTGCCCAATGCAATTCTAATATTCACTGTGCCTTTAGCTCTGCATTAGTCTACACTAACTACAGAGGGAAATATCTGGCTCTTTAACAGTAAACAACAGTGGGTCTTTAGAGGTGTTTTACTAAAAGCTATGCTGTGAGAGTGGTAAGAGTGAACCAAAATAGTACAGTTGCAAACCAGGAAGCAAAAATTGTGAGATGAAAGATGCTGAAACACTGAAGGGGAACTGTAGAGGTGATACTTCCCTGTGTGTCCATCACTACGAGTGACACATTTCACATTCAAGTAATCATGCAATCCATTGTTAATATAAAACTAATAACTATAGCTGCTTAAAATATAATTTACAAAACTCAATCAGCTTTACTTACGGTTCTGAAACTGCTGCGCCGTATATCTGGTTAAGAGGATCCCAAAACCCTCAATAAGAGCGAGCAAAATGCCCCCCATCATGGCAGAGCCCATCATAGTTAACGGCCCACCTGGAGAAAATCACAAAAATGAAGTTATTCACAATAGTTCATTTGATGATGGTCAATGACACATGAAGGCAGTGTCAAGTTAATGGTGCTATACAGGCTTCCTCTTACTGCGTGCTGCTAGGATGGCCCCAGTCAGCGCACCACTTGTTATGGAGTTCCAAGGATCCTCTTTCCCTCTCAGGCGAACTAAACCACAGTCGATTGTGGAGAAGAGGCCTCCCCATACAGCAAAGCTTCCTGCAAAACAACCCAAAACAAGGCAGTGAGTGTTTACAAGTCTGGTTTAATGTAAGATTTTAGTTTTAGACAAAGAAAGTGTAATCATCAGAAATTCTGCTAAATATCTGGGTTCTAGCTACCCAAATATACTACTACAATTATACTATATAATAGTATAATACTATTTAACTGTTATATGTGCCATAAGCATATCAAGATTCTAAGAGCTACAATAAAGGAAACATTTATTAGTTACAAAAAGACCACCTCCTTACCTCCAATCTGTGGAGCTCTTATTCTCACTGCATTTGCACTACCTCTCAGTCTGTGTCCGACACCCTGAAACAAGAGCACTGTTGAATTCTGCCTTTAAAAACCTGATGAGAGTCGGAGCAAATCATTATCATTATTATTATGTGGTGAACTCACTGCAGGGGCATTACGAAAGCCCTTGATTGCCTGGAACACTCCTCCTCCAATTGCACCCATGGTGAAAGCACCTCCACAGTCATCCACTATCCTCCAGGGACTGCAGGGATGCATTAAGAGGAGAGGGGGAGAACATGAAAAGATAGGATAAAGTATATAATGTCAAACAATTAGACATAATTAGGCTTTGTAATGTAATATAAGGAGTTCATCACAAATTGGTACCATAACAGAATTCACACTGCTGCACTATTATAACCCATTGTGGCACCAGTATATGTATTCCGAAACAATTAGTTGATTAATCAATTAGGGGTTAATCAACAGAATAATAATCTACAACTATTTTAATAACTGAAAAAATTCTTAAATCGTTTATCAAGCCAAACATTTCCAATAGGACATTTTATAGACGAAATGGATGACTAAAAAATAAATGACACTTTAAACCATGGAAACAGCTGTTAATCAGCTTACAATTCACACCTGTTACTTTCATAAGTTAGTGCAATCATTTGAGCAATCATAGCTAGTGATTGTGACAAGACCCCAGCATGTGTCAGTAAAATAAAAGTCATAGTCTCTGCCTGAGAGCTGGGATTCAGGATTTATCTTTAGTTGAGTAGGCTACTGTAGTGTGTGTCTGTGTTGATCAGTGGAGGCTTTCTCAAATTCACACATTTAAACTGAGCTGTACAATATTATATGAGTAACATGGGAAAAATATATTTTTTGTTTAGCATACCTCCAGCTGACATATTTATGGAAAAGCTTACTGGAGCTTAGACTATTAGAAGTTAGCTGTGGATACTGACCCCAGCCTTATCTTTGTATAGCCCTGAACACAAAGCTAGCCGGCTAACCCACAAAGCCTCTCCGTTCACTCTCAAAACTTGAATATGACATTAAGAAGACACAATTATGTCCGAGGTTAACCATTTTGAATATGTAACGAAAGGTAAATGTAAAATTGACTAATCTTACCAAGGTTCACGGGCATACTCCTCCATGTTTGTTGTCGTCAAGCGAACAGTGCACTGAGTGCAACGTCATCATTGTGCGCGCCGTGTGCTGTTCCGTCGCACCGTCCACTCTGCTTTCCTAGAGAATCAAAGAGGCGATTTTCTTAAAAACAGGTAATGTGGAATTAGTTTTTACTTATTCTGTAAAGTTGAAAGTGTACGTTCTTGCTGTAAGTGTAGTTTAGGGGTATTTACGATGCGCACAGGTGTGGTCGTTTTTTAATCATCGAGTTGCTGTTACCGAGTTACCGAGCGGGCGGTGCAATTCTTGTATGGAAATGCATGTTTTTGTCGTACATAAAGCGAATAATTTCAAAGTGAAGAATGTCTAATTTAAAAAATATATAAAGTTGTCCAAAGCTGAGCAGGTAAAAGTAGTGTAGCAACACAAGCTAACGTTTTACCAGGAGCCACAGAGGCACAGCAGCATGCAGAGGAGAATGACCCGGTCTTTGAGATACTGGAGTGATTGGTGAACCATTCTATGGCCATCAAGGGTTTTTTTCTAATCCACAAAGGCTTTAATCCGCAATCAGGGACATTTCCTTATATCTCTGGGTAACTTTCATGATAGTCACAGACTCACAGCAGTATTGCTGGTGGACAGTACTGGCTTCGTTGCTTACTGTAGCACAATGCAGTGACAATGGGACATTGAACGTTATCTTAATGTTGCGAAATTTAAGTTGAGTGGTTTTAAGATGTCCACGCCACAACCATCATAGTTTGGGGATTCTTTTTTCAATTACTGTTGTGGTTTTAAAGTAGATGTACATATATGTGTGCATACAATCAGTATTAGCCAATTTCAGCTGGACAATGTATATGTGTATGTTGTTGTTATAGGCAGAATTAACCATTATTTTCATCATCAATGAATCTCGCCATTATTTTCTCCATTAATCAATCGTTTGGTCTATAAAATGTTAGAAATTTGTGAAAATGCCCATCACTATTTACTAGAGCCCACTAGTTTGTCATGAAATTTCTTCGTCCAACAGTCCAAAACCTAAAGATATTCAGTTTACTGTCACACAAGACAACAAACAAACAAAAATAAACAACTATATATATCTATATGAAGTGTGTCAGTGTGTGAAGTCATCTTTTGGGGGGGGACATCACCTGTGTATCTGTTTCCAGCTGCTGAGGTCAGTGGTAAAGGTTGGCAGTCCTGGTTGCATCATGAGTTAATCCTCCCTTCTCTCTGTTGCAGGATGCCTCTCCCCCCGGCACTGCTGTCCCGCTTGGCCAAGAGAGGGATTGTTAAACCGTCAGAGCAAGGTAGTAGAAATGCCTGGATCCATCAGCATTCAGACATTTTTCTTTATTTTGTCGTGTCCTGTAATGATTTTTCTCCACCACTTCATCCAGAGGTAGATGAGGAGATTATTGCTGAAGATTACGATGACAACAATGTAGATTATGAAGCCACCAGAGTGGAGAATCTACCACCAAACTGGTATAAAGTGTTCGACCTTGCTTGGTACGTATACTTGATTTCTCCACTAGGTTGTTACTGTTCAGATGTTTTTCCCTCTGGAATTCTTTTAACATTTTAGATTGTTTAGATCTCATTTGTATGTTGTGTGTTTATTATGGGGTCAAACTGAAATTCAAACACAGCTAATATTTATAAGAAATTACACAAGAACATCAACCTCATTCTGACACTGACAGAAAGTCATAAGTCTGTATTTTTGTGGCCAGTGAGTCTACATAATTTGGTGTAAAATTAGCGTTGGTCTTGAAAATATGGTCTCTTAAAAATGTGTTGTTTGATATTGTAATTTCATATTTGATTATTTTGTTGTAATTTCTTATTAATTTAAGTCTCCATATAGTACATGCTGCATGTGTGTTTATGGTTTTATTGTTTTGTTTCATGTTAAAGGATCACATTGTAAATGTTTTTATCCTTGATGATACATTATACTTACTGCATGCAACATTTTTAAATCAAATGCATTTAAGTAATCCATTTCCTAATGACATTATTCAACATTATTAATAACAGATTATAAAACAAGTTATTTCCGCAAATGTAACCGATTAATTTTCTTTTTCCTTCAATCCACAGTGGTCTTCCTTATTACTGGAATGTGGAGACAGATTTAGTGGCCTGGCTGTCCCCAAATGACCCATCTGCAGTGGTAACAAAAGCTGCCAAGAAAATTAGAGGTATGGCATTATAGAGCCTCCATAACATAACAATTTAATGATGCATCATTGCAGTCCTATCACCATGGAAATCTGTTTTCATATATCACTCTGACTCAATCATTGCAGGTCTGATCACCATTTGGCAAATAATCTCAGAATGCAGTTTGTTTTTGACCAAGTCTGGCCATGGTTTATTTTGTGACTAGTGCCTCGTTTAATTTTTATTTTTCAGTTGAGGGAGGAGATGAAAGAGTTGAGAGGACGTTTGAGAAGCCGGACAGAGAGCGAGAGCGGGAAAGAGACAAAGAGCGGGAGAAGGATCGGGACAGAGAACGAGAGAGGGATGAAGGGAGGGACCGAGACAGAAGAAAGCAGCGGAGAGAAGACATAGCACCGTACAGTAAGAACAAAAGAGGTAATGTTTACATCTATGACATAAGCAGAATCAAACTAATGTTGCTATTTACATGAATGGATGTTACATTTATTTTCCTTTCAGGGAGAAAAGATGATGAGATGGACCCCATGGATCCAAGTGCTTATTCTGATGCCCCAAGGTACAGTATTTACAGTCACGATAGTCAAACATGCCGTGGTCCTTTCTTTAAAGGAGTACTCCAGAAAAGTAGTATTGCACTTCCATAAAGTTGGGAGATTTGTGAGACACAGACTAAAAGCAGACAGCGCAAAATCAAAGCACATCACTATGACACCATCAGGGTTATTTTCTCAGACTTGACAGAGCTCCTCCAGAGCCACATAAGACATTATACAACAGGTTTCACAGGCTGCTTAGTACTAAACATGTCCCGTAAGCTGATTTTGATGTGTACATTTCTGGAGTGCCCCTTTAAGGTATGAGCAGAATGTCTGATACCAAATAACTTTTAAAAACAAACGTTTTTATTTTTACAGGGGCACGTGGTCAAGCGGCCTGCCCAAGCGCAATGAAGCAAAGACGGGTGCAGATACCACAGCGGCAGGGCCTCTGTTCCAGCAGCGGCCGTACCCCAGTCCTGGAGCTGTGCTCCGGGCTAATGCAGCAAACCAAATACCCAAGGAGTAAGCCGAGCCCCCCGGAAACAACTAACAAAGATAATGCTGTACAGCTCGTCTTCCTGTTGCTCACATCTTAACACCTGTCGTTACAGACTGACAACTCTTTAAGTTTTCTTTTCATTCTTAAATGTGTGTACGTGTCAGAAATTGAGTGCTGAGCTTTTATACCACCAGTGCATTCATATTCTTTTCAAACATGTTGAGCTGTTGTAAATATGTTTTTATATGACCTAAAGATTGACCTTCATGTTGTTACTAGGGCCATTCGGAAATCATTTGCTAATAAATTTAAAGATTACTGTGAAAATGACTTGCAACTTTTCTTTATGGCTTGGTGGTAGAGCTTGTAATAACGCCTGTACAAATATAATTCTTAATGTTTTATTACAAAATTGCAATGCTCTAAAATCTTACGAAATCCATTATTCTTGAATATTACAACAATGTTTCAGATGGGATGAAGAAGGACAGGGAATATGTTGATCAATGGTCTGCTGCTCCTACATAGTGACAAATGCAGTCATAGTCCAGTGTAAACACTTTCTCCTCATATCGTTCGAGCTGGACCATCGCTCTGCACTTGTTCTTGTCCCGCTGGAGAATACGGCCGACCTGAACAAAAATAAATGCTGCGATTGGTAACACCTCAAACCAGTGCACACATCCTGCAGGAAAGATGAGCCTTTGCTTACCTGTCCTCTGTGCTCGCCCAGTACAACCATTACAGAATCACATTCACTTTTTGGAACAATGGTTTCCAGCATCTCCTGCTTCACATCTGCCACCCAAAGAAGAGACAGTGGATTATTAAAGAATGAGTATAACAGTTACTATAGCAACACTGAGGGGTACAGTGGTTACCTCTTTACTAATAACTCAGCAGATATAAACGCCAGTAATGTATCTTATTAACAATAGAATTTTTACACTGACTGCCTACAAGAATGAGCAGTTTGAAAAAGTGAGAGCGAGAACACACTTAATGTTAGGTTGGAAATGGACAAAAGATGCTAAATATTAATTAAGTAAACATCACCTATTGAGAAAATATGTGGCTAGCCAGTTAATTAGTACACAATTTAGTAAAGCAAACAGAACTACACGTGTTAAAAAAAACTACAGTATGGAAGAATAGCACATAATCCCCAACCAATGGGAATATATCAAATACCACATTACAGGAGTAGCCTGTCCATAAATATAAAGCTGCGGTCAGGAGACCATTAGATAAGCTTAGCAAAGAGACTGGCAGGAAAGGCAAACAGTTAACCTGGCTTTTATAGCCCACAAATTCATACATTATATATCTCATTTGTTGTGTACAAAAACTAAAGTACAAAAACAATAACGTGAGGCTAGCTGTCTCCCCCTGCTGCCAGTCCAAGCTAAGCTAGGCCAAGATAGCTTCTGGCTGTAGCTTCATATTTAAAAATCACACTATCAGTCTATTCTTTACTCTAACATAAAAACCTTTTTTGTTTATGTTTATCATCTAATGCAAATATACTATACAGTATGCACAAGGTATTTGTGTAAGAGGAACCATAGCTGTCTGTCTCCATGTTTTTCATAACACCTATACTAGAAAGATGTATTATAAAAATGTCATTTGTCAATGTACATTTCTTGTACAACTCTAATTAGAGAATAAAAAATAACAAAACACTAACGAGAGAGAAAACTGACACTAAGAGACTGAGATGGCGCTAATGACTTACCGTCCAACAGTCTTCCCTCTTCAGTTCGACACACACAGGTAGTCGGTGTCAGGACATCCTCCACACGCATCTAGAACAAAACAAGACGGGTCTTAACAGCAATGACAGAAAGCAAACACTGCAGCTCAAGATATGGTGCAATATTCCATAGCTTTTCTGTGAATGGACAGCATGATTTCTACCATTTTATATGCTCTTATATTTGCGTAAAAGTAATAATTCCAAACAAATTCCCTCACCATTTCCTGGTCTAAAATAAACCACTTGATAACAGAATTCCATGACCCAAAGGAGGCTTGAGTAAGTAGATACAACTTTGATGATCATGTTATATCTAGGTGGTGTATTGGTACCTTTGAGTTGTAGTACCGGCCCCCTTTGAAAGCTTTGTCTATAAAGCGAACTTTCAAGTCTCTCTGGAGCCAGGAGGGCGGAGCTGGGGGTCGCCTCGCCTCCTTCACTGGAGGCTTCTCTCTACAGAAGACAAACAAATATACAGTACGTTTAGTCCCAAAAACACACATTAGTAACCAATACACTGAAAAGAGAAATACTGCAGTGTTGTAAAATGCATAACATTTCAAATACATATTGTGTGTCTTCATCTTGTAATGGAAATGTACCTGTCTTGGCTTGATTCCCGGTGTTTCCTCTTCCTCTCATCTTTTCCTCCATCTCTTTCTGAAGACTTGTATTTAACCTCGTCACCATTGCTCCGCCTCTCCTTCTCCTCCCGTCTCTGTTGCTCCTTCTCTCGCTCTTTCTCCTTCTCTTTCTCCTTTTCCTTGTCTTTGTGGACTTTACTGAGGCGACCTGGTACAGTGGAAAAACATAGTCATCATGTCATCAAGTAAATAATAAACACTGCGGTGTTTTGAGTGTGTGCGATTCGGAGTGGTTGTGTTTTTATTCTTGGAAGAAGATTTCGATTACTGAAAATAAAACCTGCTACTGAATCGCTGTTTTTTTCCAAATGAAGGCTGAAATATCACTAGACAAGAGGGTAAACCTGTTTAGACCAGTCAGTGCTTCACACAACTAATGCAGCAACTAACATTTAGTTATATATATCTGCCAGTTATTTTCTCGATTATTGTTATTATTGTAGATTATTGTTTATTGATTATTGTTTGATCTATAAAATGTCAAGAAATAGCTCTCACACATCTTCCCAAAGCTAACGTTGATACATTCAAGTTGCTTGTGTTGTCTGACTAACAGTCCAAAACCAAAGAATATTCAATTTACTAACATTTACAAATGAGTAAATATTCATATTTGAGAGCTAATTAGAAAATAAGTTAAACGGTTAATCTGTTATCAAAATTGTTTTTGCAATTTTCTATCAAATGACAAATCAACTCAGCTCTACAAACGACAGTAGGCCACTTCAGATTTGTTCCTTCAACTTCAAGTAAAAAACAGCAACAAACAACGTTAAGCTCATTATTGGTCATTTATGTTTAATAAAACTAGCATTGCTGTTGTCATTACATGTAACTGGTTTACATGCATTAAAAAAGCATGCACATTATAATTGATTAAAATAAAAACTGGGAAAACTTTTTGATGACATTTGATGACCTCTAAATGTTACTAACATGAAGTGAAATATCTGATTTGGCATGCAGGAATACAAAATCATTCCATTCCAATCAAAGTCCATTAGCATCCAGATTATTTTTTCTTCTCTGTTTCATTTGTTCAGAGTTACTCACTGAGGTCTTTGCAGTTTTTGTCGTATTCCTTGCGGCCAACCACTTTAATAGCATACTGACTGATTGTCACAGTCTTGCCGCCTATAGCCAGCTTCACCATAACTCGAGCGTTGTCTGGATCAATGCCTTCAACCTGCAGCATATGAATGAAAGTTATGACAAGTTATTCAAAAAAAGCAATACATAACATAAAACAGGTAATTGTTCGATACCATACTCCTGTTTCAGGAGGGAAGTGCATGTCAACAGATGCATTTCAGATCAACTATACCTTGCCATACAGGTCTTTATGTGGACCAGACACCACCAGCACACAGGCCCCTGGACCCATCACTAGTTCCTCCTCCTTCTCTCGCTCCTCGCCTGGCTTGGGGGGACGCTGGCGTCTGCTGGGCTCCAGGTCCTTTATCGCTGAACGATCAGCTCCGAGACCCAAACCTCTTGGACGGAGCTGGTGCTCGATCGGCTTCACGTCTCTGTAGCACACAGGGAACAGCAGCATTAAATCAATAAACAAACAGATGGACAGAAAGGATGTAGAAGAGTCTGGACTTACACTACAAACTCCAAAGATTTTCAGTTTACAATGATATAAGAAGCAGGAACTAATGAATGTTTAACATATTTGTTGGATTCAATTGAATCAATTACTAAAATTGTTGATGAACTGTATCAAACACCACAGTGGTGTAAATTAAGCATAATGTTAAATTAGGAGAAGAAATGGTAAAGCAAGGGCTCCGTTTATTGCTTACTGTTTAAAGGTGCGTCCAATGCCTTCTGCTTTGTTCCAGCCCATCCCTTTAAGCATAGCCAGTCCATAGGCCTCAACAGGAACGTTGTCATAATCTGCCTCTGTCGACTGACAAACACATAGAATGATATTATCTGTTTGAAAATCAAGAGACACAGATTAAATGCTCAAACAACCAAAGAAATACAGACAACGCAGTCCACATAATTGCTAAATGCAGTGCTTATATAATCTTTGAGTTCTGAAACACAAACAAACGGTTCGTGCCGACTGACAGAAAGAAGCAGTTTGTGATGCCGGTCTTAGTCAGCCTTTTGGCTCCAGGCTGTCAGAATCAGCCCAGGCTGACTAAAGTCACCAGGCGGCAGCAGCCCTCATCAGAGCAATGGCCCGGCTCATCTCTGTGTACACCGAAGGCGTTCCTCCAAGGGAAGCCGGGAGCCAACTCTCACAGACGAAACTGCATTAAAATGAGCTCCGGGGCACAGTGAGCAAGTTTCCCCTGACTCACGTTCTGACAGTCACATATACTGTGATTGAGAGCAGACATAGGATGACGTGAGGCCTCTGATGAATAGAAACAGAAAGGGATCTGATTGGTTGTCTGCATGTCTCTGGGGAGAACGCTGATGCCTGTCTGCCACCCAAGCCTCACTGTACTGACAAAGTCATTCGTACGCATGCGCACAGCTGTGTATGCACACAGGGGTGTTATTCTACTCGGTTGACCGTCAGCACTTTCCCACACTCAAGTTTCAATCTGAGTCAAGGTAGCCAGTCTACCACACATTTTGTACTGTCGGGCATTTTCAAAGGCTCCCTGAAATGCCTCCCTAGCAGATAATATTGTGATCTTCACATCTCACACCATTTAAAGAAATTACAATTAACTCACCACTCACACAACTATTATAAAATGCCCTTGTGCAAGGTAGTAAATCCAAGCCACCAACAATAAAAAGCTGCAAGTAATGATTATTATCCTTATTGATTAATCTGCAGATTATTTTCGTGATTAATCGTTTAGTCTATTAAAACAATTCTCAACATTATCCAAAGTAACGTCTTCAAATTGGTTCTTTTGCCCAACCAACAGCCCAAAATCCAAATGATTTGCAAGTGTAATCAAGACTTCTTACAGATACTTACAGATTCAGGCCGTAGATCCACCTTTACTTGGTCTCCATCCTCAAAGCCATCGGGCACTTTGTTTTGCATCAACAGTGGGATGCTGAGGTTCAGGTTTCTCTCTGACTGAGGGCCATTCTGCCACTGCTCAAGCTGCCTCCGGGAGTCTGCAAGCATGAATTGGAGATAAATAAAGGAGCTTTGTTTAAGAGGTAATGATACCATCATCCTTCCCACCAAGCATAAACACACACGAAACCATATCTACTAAATGTACCCACCTTCAATGAGTTCTTTGACAGCCTGAGAATCCACAGAGTCTTTATCTTGGGCTGTTTCTTGTGTTTTGCCTCCACTCCCCTCGCTCTGGCCCGCTCGGTCCGGCCGGTGCCAGCGGTTCTTCTGGATCAGAGGGATGATGAGCTCTTTGGGCTTTTCAGATGGTTTTGAACTGCAGGACGGAGTGACGTTAGCGAGCTAGCATACAAAGCCGCTTAAAAACTAAATGTACTTAACATTACCGTCCTAAATAAGATATACGATTACCTTACCTAGATTATGTTTACAACTACTTTAAAATTGCCAGCAACGGCTTATAATTTAATTACTAGCTAGCTATATCAGAATGGAAACGTAACGGTTACGCTAATGCTAAGATGTTAGCATTAGCATAGGAGCCTACCTTTGCAGTTCATTTCTGTCAATTCCGGTCAAGTAATCTCTGTCATCTTTCTTGTTCAAAGCATCGCCAGTCGAAGGTTTGAATTTGCTAACTGTTTTAGTAAAACCAAACGATACTGCCGTGTTTTTTCTCTCTCCTTGGTCCCCAGAAGGAGCAGCGTTAGAGGCACCTGTATCTTCCCCGTGCGTCGCCATTATTGTTTGTAGCCGACAGAAGTAGTAGAATGGTGTTCTGGTAGTTGTAGTTTTATTTCGCTATGCGTGTTAGGTTTCAGTCTTTGCGAATCACTACAATTTCCACCATGCATCAGAATTAAAACTACAACGTTCAACGTTGGCAGATTGTGGATTTGACTAAGGTTTAAGAGAGGTTTTGTCCCGTAAACTAAATGTGATTATAATCCACAGACAAGATGTCTAGGCAGATCTATACAGTGTGCATACATTTACAAATAGAAGTCAATAATATGTGTGTCCTTGATAATAATAATAATAATAATAATAATAATAATAATACTTTTGTGGATTACATTGTCAAAAGAGTAAATGCAACGTGGTAGTCTCATTACATAAAATATTTACATTTTGTGGCCACTTTTACATTTCATTCATTTCTTTTGGGCATTTGCATGATGTATGTGTCTTTACCTTTTTCAAAACATTTTTGAATTTATTTTTGAAAAGTATTAATTATTGGCGTGTTCATGCTGATACGGGCTGTGTCCATATTACTTACTACACATGGCCCATGTTCCCGACAAGACACATTCAAGTTTTTTCTAAACTAAACTCGCAGCTTTATAAACTTGAGAGATTTTTTACTCTAGGCTAACCAAATGACACTCGTCCCAACTGAAGAAATATGCTATTGCAAATTAGGCGTGTAAAACTCACGTTTTAATCTGGTTCTCACGCCTTTAAATCCTGGTTACCACTCGTAAGCGAAAAGTGATGCTGCTGATGCAGGTACAGAGAGCCTGGGGATAATAAGGGGCGGTTTTAACTCTTTTTATTCCCTCCCCTCCGTGGTCCTAAACTTCCCAAGATAACCTTCTCGTTCTATCATTGTTTCTTTCCTTCAAAAGTGCCTTTTGGGAGCAGAAACACCAACCTGAGCACACTTTCTACTACTGGGCAGCGCTGCCTTTATCTAATCCAATCTAATCTTCGGCAATTGACTCTCTGCGCGACTGCACCGCGCCTGCGGTTCAATGACACCTCCACCCGGTCAAATAGACATTTCTGACGTTTGTTTTTCTGTTGATTGCTGCAACACAATCAACCAACATACGAGTCCGTAATCAAGTAACCTGCACGATCCGCCAAACGAAGACTAGGAGGAAGGATTTGACGAGGAGAAAGCGACCATGAAGGTAAGTCCAGCACTTATTGTTCAGACACACCTCACAAGTTAAACAGCAGGTTTGGACCGTGCCACGCATCCACCCTCCACCCTCCACGCCTGCAGCAGTGCAGCAGATGCTACATTTATAAGCGACCGTTGTCAGATTTGCCCGATAGATATATATGTGTGTATGCATGCGTGTGTGCCTGTGTGTGTATTCTCCACTCTCTATCCCACCTCTCTCTCTCTCTCTCTCTCTCTCTCTCTCTACACACACAAGATCACCGCGGCTCTCAGAGCATCACTGTCCAAATATCCCGTCAGCCGTGCACATCGCCTCTGACTTTCTCTGGGATACTCATCACTGCATTCCCACATTGCTTTTTATCACACACACATACACCAGGCTGCTGCTTTTTTTTAAAACCAAGCAACTCGTATTTATTCAGGCTTCTTGTTTAACCTCAGTCGGGTCAATGTATATAGACGCGTTCAAACGGATCCTCTTTGAAAGGCTGAACTGCTTGAAAAGAATGTGTGTGTGTCAACGCCAAGGCAGGTCAGTATTTTTCCTATATATGGGAAATCTGAGAATCTGTTGTGTGTAACCCAAGTGTGTGTATGTGAGAGAGAGAGAGAGAGAGAGAGAGGGGGTGAGTGAGTGAGAGAGTGTGTGTGCATGTAAACTAGTCAGCGAGTGTGTGTGTGTAAGAGAGAGTGAAGAATGTGGGTTTGTGATGATGGTGGCAGATTTTAGGGATAAGAGTGTCATTTTGACAGATGAAGTTTACATTTGTTATCATGTGTGTGTGTTTGGGTGCGTGGGTGCATATGAGCTCATAACATTATGTTTGAAAAGTTTGTTGAGATGTTATTTTTGGAAATCTATGATGTGGGTTGTTTTTTACTTTAAAAAAATGTGTCTTTATAAAAACATTAACAAAAGCCCATGTTTATTGCAACTGCACCCATTTTGCCATAGGAAATATACTTGCAAGATGTACTCTGTACTTCACAGCCAGGTGTGTGTGTGCACGCATGATTGTGTGTAGAAGTGTGCACACCTTGCAGCTCTATTACTTATGTTGTGGGGACATGAATTTGTTTACACATTCACACTGTCGGGATTCACCTGCCTTTTGGGGATGAAACACAAGTCTCCATAATGTAAATAATTACATTTTAAGATGAAAGGCTTGGTTTAAGGTTAGGTTTAGGTTTAGATTAGGGTCTTCAGAAATTTAATGTAAGTCAGTGTAATGTCCTCTGAAGTGAAGGAAACACGACTATTTGTGTATGAGTGTGTTGTTGTTTGTTTAGGGTGTGTCCCTGCTTTATACCTGAAGCTTGTTTTGAAGGGATGGATAGCTTAATAGAGTGCATTGCTCTGGGTTTGGAGAGTAGTCAAGGTTATGCTGTTATTATGAATCATTAATTTGTTGGAAGAGAAGGGGAGACATGTGACGTTTGACTGTCCACACATGCTCTCATGCTGGTCTTCAACACTGTTTGTTTTTCCCTCTCATGCATGAGCCCACCTCCTGATTTGCACTATAACTAAGCAAAGCCTTTTGGTTTTACTCTGCTGTTTGTCCTCATTTGATTCCAGTTCTCAGCCCAAGTTTGGGCCGGCAGTAAGTGGAAATGCATGTCGACATACTAACATGACTCCGCTCTCTCTGTTAACGAAAGGGGAGGATGAAGTGAGGTGCATTTCTCCTCTGTCGTGGTAATGCATGTCATCTGGGAGTTGTTGATTGTCTAATTATGTACCTCCTGTGTCCTTCGACGTCATGCATATTCATGCTGCTTTTTTAAGGTGTGGTGAAAACAAAGAGTGTGTGTGTGTGTTTGTTTGTTTATGTGTGTGTGTGTGTGTGGGGGGGGGGGGGGGGGTGACAGTTTTATATGTTGTGTGTGTTCAAGGCAGTTTATACTTTACAGGGCCGGGCAACCCAGGCATATTATACCAAATGTTGTCCAAAACTTT
>JAVQJL010092076.1:0-18033 GCA_036024295.1 Nannoperca obscura
CATCACTGCTCTCCTGCTCGCGAAACTTTCACCTGCTCGCTCGCGAGGAGTTTTTCTTTTTGTCAGTACGTGGGCGGAGCCAGGCAGTCATTGTTTACCTGAATATGATTGGTCACAGCCTTTTACGATCGGACGCTGGCTTCCGATCACAGTAAATATTCTGCTCGCGAGTGCTGTTTAAGCACTCGCAAAAATAATATACGCGCTTGGCTGTTTAAATTACGCGCGCGAGCATCTAATTTGCGCACGCGCTTTTTGGCAGCGATATGCCGTCATACAATGGTCAATGACAAAAGTCAACAAGAGAACAGTAGACAGAGAAACCGGAGCATCAATCAAGAACGGACAGATTCTTACATGTTCGTTCTTCCCACACACAGCTCAAAACCTGTTTGTCTCATATGATCAGAGACTGTGGCGAAGATTAAAAGTTGGAGCAAAAAACTAAACAAAACATAATTTCAATTGACCAATCAGATTCAACTATCTAAATTTTTAGTCGGGGACCCCCCAATTTACACAGTAAATGTACTATTAATGTTTCATAGTAACTAGAGTGGAAACAATGAGTCAACTGACAGAAATTTAATCAGCAGATATTTTGATAACGGATTATGATGCAAGTGATTGTTTAAATTAAAGTGGCAAAAATTCACTGCTTCCAGTGTCACAAATGTGAATATTTTCTGGCTTTGTTGGTCTCCTATTATAGTCAAATTCATTTTGAAAGGAGGTTTGGACAAAAGCAATGTAAATAAGTCGGACGTAGGCATGATCAGTTAATATGTCAGTGATTTTCTTGGTTGATTGATTAGTCAGAAAAATTTTAAAAAGGTCCAACCCAAGTGCCCAGAGCCTAGGGTGACCTCTTCCTCTTCTTCACCAAAAGTCCAAAATCCAAAATATTCCATTTAAAAAGCAGCAAATCTTCAAATTTAAAATGTTTGAAGCGGTAAATTTTTTTTTCTTATAATAAATAAATGACTTTTATGGTGATCAACTAATAGATTTTATAGACTAATAGAAATGTGTATTTTAGGACTGCGCGGAAATGAAACCAAATTCAGCCTAAATTTGTCAGTGGCTTTCAGGCTTGCCCTAAGTTGCAGACCTGTATGTCTGGAGACACTATCTTGAGATAACCGTCCGAAGATTGAGACATCAATGTTAAAGAGAATCTTTTATAAATGCACCTCCATCCGTGCACATGGACAAATCTATTTGTTTATTTACTTATTTTGATGCTAAATTGCAAAAATACTATAAGAAATACTGACGTGTACGTTCCCTGTGAGGAAGTTCTTGACCAGAATGAGCCTGAAGTGACTGGAGCCGTGTTGTCACCTCCAGCCATCCATGCGTAGAGTAACCTGTTTGAGTGAGTGTGATGTGGAGGTTGAGTGAGGACAGCACCTGAAGAGCAGCCTGGGGCTATACCACTGCTCAATTCCTTCCCAATGCCCACCAGAGGCATTAGGCATTCATCCCTTTATGAGTCCCCTCCAGTCAGGACTTTGAGGATTTAATTTTACCTCTCCCCCTCCACCTTACACTCCTGGTGGGGGTCTGTGGCTCTCTGACAATGTCTCCATCAAATTTCTTGAGGTGCTCTGTATGCACAGCACGCTCCCAGACTGCATCCACACACACCCCACGCCTTTTTCTTAAACGGTAAAAGAGCTCAACAGTCAGGCATGACATTTAGTTCCTGTGCTACGGAGTACTGACAATATTCAACAGAGCAAAGGATTTTGTGGAAATCTCTCGAAGACATCTAGATTTTTCTGCAATAACTGTAAGCCTTATGGCTGCCGGTAGTCAGTTTTTCTGCTTCTCCTGACAGACAGACAGACGGAGGAAAAATTTAAAGAGGAAATGTCTACGTTTGTGTCTGCTCATGTGTAAAAGAGACTCCATCTTCACACTGACAAGTCTTTCCTTCCCGTGACTGACCTTTCAGGCCTGATGTCTTTTCTGGCATCGGGCAGACTGACAGCGAGTCACTGCCAAGGCACTAAGCACGTATGAGCTCCTTCCATCAGCGGCACTGTGTCACATTGCTCAGTAGCACTCGTTTGTTTTTCCTCCTCTCCATTGCTTCATCATTCTCTCTTTGTCCTCTTCCCCACTTTCTTTTCACTCTCTCCCTCACAATCCCCCCCCCCCATCAACCCCTAAATCCCTGGCTGGCTTTAAGTAGGTCTTCCTCACCTCTCTATACCCTCTCTCCCACTGTTTGCCACCAGTATGTGGGAGTTATCAGTCAAGTAGTGCCGGTCGGCCCAGTCTTGCTGCTGTCCCACCACAGTCTTGCCCGTTTGTTTAAGAATAAAAAGGGCCAGGTTTGAATTTTCTTAACAACATTTTTTTGGGTCTATAGCTTCTTGATAATGCTCAGACAAGCCAAAACTCAATGGGCTCAAAACGTCTGACACCAAGAATTCCCTCAGAACTTTACCAAGAGAAAGTAGCCAATTCTAGTTCCACTCTCGATCTCATACATCAACTCAAATGGTGCTGCTCTTTCCCGATGCATGGATTGTGGTAGGGTTGGGCAATCGTTTTTATTGTCATACCACCCAATCGTGGTTACTCAAGATTGCTGATCTGATCGGGTGGGGTAGTTACGTCACAGCATGCCAGTAAAATGCCAGCCTGGTCAGACCAAAGACCTGCAATGAGACAAAACCATTTCCCAGACAAGTTGCAGTGCTGTGAACTGGCATTGTGTGTGTCTCATCTTGCTGCATTGGTGTATACTGGCAGGTTTCATATGCTGCAGACCAACGCATTGCACGTGCATATAATTAATTGTAATTAAGGATTTAAAATTCACTCGTCACTCGTGCTGATTAACGGGGCTCAGCGGGCGGACATGCTACTCTGCCAGAAACATCTTAGTTCTGATATTAAGTAAAACTGCCTTAATACCGGCGTAGGAAAAAACAACCGTGGATCATCCCTTCAACTGTCAATATACGATCCGCTCACCAATCGGCACAAGCCTAGATGGTGGGTGCTGGTAGAAGCAGAAGAGGCTGTTCAGTCTGGCTCTCTCCCTCCCTGGGTAATGATGTGCAACGTTCTGCTTTAGCCCCTGGAGACTCTTGGTTGAGTGAGCACATCCCCCTTGCAGCCACCCATGCACACCCTCCCCTCCCCTCCTTCAACACACACACACACACAAATGTCCAGACGCTACACTCCTCTCTGTCCCTTCGCCGCTCTTTTTCTCCGCTTGTCCTCTCTTGCCCTCATCTTCTCCTTGCTCCTCAGCTGGTTTCGACTCCACACTTAACAACTCCCTCGCTCCCTCTCTCCTTGTCCTCATATGGCTTTTTCTGTTTTCCCCCCCCCCAAGACTCCTCACTCCCTCACCATCACACTCATTTGCCTACGTCATCTTTCTGCTGTGAGTGGGAGGAGCCCCGATTCAACATTTCTCTGTTTTGTCAGATTGCCAAATTGGCTACTGTATTTAATCACTCACACTCTGCCAAATCCCATGAAGTAATTAAGAACTTTTAAATCCGGCAATTAACATGTAAAGATTAGGGCTACCCGCTCGTGTTTAGGATTTTAGAGCAGATGCTGATAATGCTGGATAAGCAAACGCCGTTTTCTCTGAGCGAGGGCTGCTGTGGGGGAAGGGGGGGGGGGGGGCGAGGAAGTGCAGATATAAATTAAGCGCCAGCATGTCCCTCTTATGTAATTCCATTATCCTAGACAATTTGCCTTAATGTGACAGTGGTAGAATCCACGGATTATAATGACTCTATTCCATCATTGTAAAAGACAGAAAGGCGCACACACCGACACACACAAACAGGGACACATACTGCAATAATTTTGCAATAATTGAGCAGCCTGAACACTTTTACTTTTTAAGCCCCACTAGTGACTCGTGGCTTTAGGGTTGGGCGTCCTTTAGATTTTATCCATTCGGATTCTGCTTATCAAGCCTGGTTCTAACTTTCATAATTTGTGGGTTTCCCTTATGGTCTTATTATAAAGTCATAGACCACATACAAAATACATTTAGTCAAGAACAAATTACAGTGTCTATGTCTCTGTCTATGTAAGTTTGCAATGGCGGTCAATAAGACATCTTACCTTAAAATTTGTCATGCTTTTTGTGTAGAATTTTTGTAGAGCTGCAATGATTAGTCCATTAAGTTAATAAAAAATGAATTGCCAACTATTTCAGTCATCGCTTAGTCTTTAGACTGTTGGTTGGACTGGTTTGCTCTGGGAAATTGTGATGAGCATTTTTAACTCTAGATTAAACGATTAATAGTGAAAATAATGTGCAAATTAATCGATAATGAAAATGATAATTAGTTGCAGCCCTAAATATTTGCGTACAGCATTATTCACACACCAGTCTGCACAAGTTCCAGGTGTCTGAAAAAAAACTGACTTGTTATTAATTACAGCATGGCCTCACCTGTTAACTGAATCTAACAATGGCTGGCTGGTGTAAACCTACAGATACAGCCTGGTGACTGGCTGACTGACACTGACACACACACACACACACACACATAAAATACAAGAGATGTGCAAAGCCTTTTTTAACCTCTTTATCTACATCCACTGTACACTACACTACAACACTGACTGTATGAACTAGTATCAGGCGGCTTTGATTTAGGTTAGTAGTAGGGGAACAACCTTTTTAAGACCATTCACAATTGGCCTTATATCTGACCCCTCACCTATATGAATAAACCTGTATATCTCATACTGCTGTATACATAGTATATCAGTTGCAATGGTTTGAGTTCTGGGTCCTTTTAGCAGTTTGAGCTGCAGAAAAATTGGGGACTTTATTTAATGTAGTCAGAGAACTGCATTTTGCTAAAAAGTGACAGACATTTGTTCTGTTATATATAAAGCACAGATGGAAGCTACTCAAAATGGTTGACAACAGAGCAACAGCGCACAGATAACAGCACAGCAGTCAAAGACTGAGGTACCTCAAGACTTCCTGTGATCCCCACCATCAATCAACTTTAGAGGGTTCCTAATGGTTTCTCCCTGGGCCCCAGGGCTGACAGGGGTGCATACCAAACACCGCCACAAAGCAAACTGATGTACAGCAACACAGTGTCACGTTCACACAGCGCTCAGGTTCAGGTGCCAGAAACATTCAAATATAATAACATGCACATCATAGGAGATGCTAATGAGAGCCCTTCTTCAATTACCAAAGACGCAGCCACTGAATGCAGAGGCTGAACACTCGGGCTACTTGGACTTGTAGATTAGCAGCGAGGTCGGGTGCAAAAAGCAGAGTGCTTTCTTGTTTAAGAGTCAGAGTGGCAGAGGCTAGATTTAGACTACTTGGGTATCATGTATATCACCGAGCGTGACTGGGTCAACAGGTTTGTTAGGCTGCACTCGGATGGGGAGAATGGGGCCTCTCCCAGCATCCTGATGCCACAATCAGGAGTTTTGCTTTCATTTACAAACATTCTTGCCTCTGTCTGCACAAATCTGAGCAGCATGACTCACAGTTACCTAGCTTACCAGGGGACAAAGTGCAATTCAAGCCTTGCTGCATTGTGTGAGCTACTATCTGTCAATCACCATGGATCATGTCATTGTGTGTTCTCCATCAACACCTGTAGCAACAGCTGGTGTCTCAGTGACTCAGTGCAGACTGTGAGGGATGGTAGTATCAAGCTCAAGGGGATGGAAATATTTATCTGATCTCGATTTTCACTTATGACACGTAGGTAGACCCTCTACAAGCAACCCCATCACTGCGATATTTACTGATTTTCAGAAATGGATTGAGGTATGTGATTGGCTGTGATGCTGCCCAAAAACTTCTGTTGCATCCATCTTCTCCTTACTGCATTCAGATAGAGTCAATACTGTCTGACCTTTGTCCCAGGACACAGGAAAAGAAAGCTATATATTGTGGACTGTGTGGTGTCACACTGACTGCACAAAAAATACCAAAGTATTCAACTATCTTGTAGTAAAAACAAAACTGATCCAAATCACACTTAAATGTTGAGAAAAGAAGTGTTTTGATTCTTACAAGCAGTGAGGAACTCTTTAGTGAACACACGTGTCCTTCTGCATAAAAGCACATTCAAAGTCGAGCCTCGGATAAAAGCAGCACAACAAACATCCACACATAGCCTTAAGTGTGAGTAATTTCGCTAAGAGCATGTTGCTTCGTCCCATGCTTTTCTGGAATACATCAGCGAAGAAAAGACAGCTAATTAGTGCTCATTAGAATAAGAGGCAGCCCCACAACTATACAATTGCATTAATCAAAGGTTAACTATTCAGATCAAACATGGGTGGGAATGGGTGACAACCACTCCTGTGCTCATGTCATGTGCTCCCATTTACCAAAAGGAGGCAACTGGACTGTTGCCAAAGCACAGTGGTAGGATGACTACGGCATGCTTGCCTCTGCTTCCTGCTTTCACGCAGCAGACTCGACCTGCATAATCAGCTGTGCTAGGAAAAGATCATAGGGGGAGGGGAGCCAGGGAATTTATATTGCGCTCAATCTTTTGGATTCTCAGTAAACCAGCCTCAGTGTATTCTCCCCGTTTGTTGTCTGCCAGGGGTGTCAACCGAACCACTCATTGTAAAACCACAGCTGGAAAGGTTAGAGTGCATGGGGACTTGTCAACAAACCCACGAATGACTCATCTGTCTCTCCATCTCATAGTGCAACTGATGACATGAGTAAACAAACTCACACCGTTGCACACGCAATTTCTCATCAAAAACATTCCCCAGAAGAGAAGGTGGAGGCGTCAGCACACACAAAAACGAAAGGGAATCCCATCATGATATTCAAGTTATACGCCAATTTCATATCAGTTTCCCATAAGACTGTGTCTTCTGCTGACACCACAAAATGTATTTCGAGCTAAGCTAAACTAAGCTGGGAAATGTCTGGGACATACAAGCCTGTTGCTATAAATGTTGATATGATTAATCTGGATAGATTTTCTGAGAGCAAACATGAGTGACTTTACTTGTAAACAGCTTCAGGAACAAAGCAAGTTTAAGTGCAGATTGAGTTTTAAAAATGATTAATCATATCATAAATGTGTGAACTGACATTTAAAAAAAAACTCAAAGTTTGATTTTTGGAGGGGGGGGGGCGCTGGTGAACCTCCAACATGGTTGGGCATGCAGTGACATTGGGTTAAACTACATGGCACAAGGGAAACAGTGTGATGGACAAAGAAATATTTTTTTTTTTAAATGCACTTTTCTAATTCTGACCTTTCTTAACCTAAGAAATATAATCAACTTCTTACTGTACCTCCAACCCATGCACAATAAAACCCGTTAAAACAACCTCTGCAATCCTACAGGTAGGTGAAATGCACACACTTGTTTCGCTCCATAAAATGCAGCCCTTTCGTTTCGCTGTTGCTCTGTTGATGCACTGTAGCTGTACAGCCATCATGAAGTACGGTCCCTCAGCCCCCCCACCCACACGCGCGCGCACACACACACACACCACCACCACCCCATCTGGCTGGTGAAGCAGCCAGCCTACCTAGACGAATGCATAGAAGCAATGTTAGTCGCATAAAACGACAAACTACGGATAATCCAGACAACGGCAGGAGAGGTTTGCAAGCCTGTCCAGCAACAAGACCCCATTCGCTCACGGACAAATAGGCTGTCGATCAAAGTTGTCAATCCCATAAATTGCGATGCAATGCTGCTGCAGCCAGCCAAGCAGGGGAAAAACGAGACGCTCAGACGAGAGGGAGAGGGAGGGGGAGAGAAGGAGAGAGGGAGAGAGAGAGAGAGAGAGAGAGAGAGAGCGCTACGTTACCTTGTGGATGTGCCCTTCCTCACATCGCAGATGCTGCATTTGAAAGCCTCGGCGGTGTTCCTGAAGGTGCAGACGCTACAGTCCCAGTAGCCGTCGTCGGCGGTCTGTTTGGCTTGTCTTTTTGGCCTTACAAATTAGACAAACGTTAAGGTCAAGTTAGTTCTTGAAATACCACCGGCAAATTTATTGAATTAACACGAAATGAGATCGTGACAAACATAACAAGCTGTGTAATACGCAAGCTACTTAGTACAGCACAATTATGGTGGTGTTGTCATTAACATTGGGTTCGAGTCCCGGCAAGTATCCTCACAGTGGCGAAGCTCCACACCGTCCGATTGTATCGCCAGCTAGGCTAGCAGGCAGGCAAGCAAGCATTGCTAAAATTTTCGGCATCGAAGCGTAGCATGTCGGCTAACAAAACCAATATCAAACAATGTCCATTTCGACATTGACCCTCCAAAAGGCTTAATCGAGGCGGAAGAGCGTTTCAGGGAATGCCAGGCGTATCCTCTGAAAAAATTCCCTTTGTCTGTTAAGTGACTGGGTTATAGGGAGCGAGAAGCCGCCATAGTGACTGCACTATTCTAGCTAGCTGTGGCATACCAACTGAAAAAGGGAGAAACGATCCCTGTGTGAGGGGAAACGCATCCAAATATCGAGCCCAAAACGCACAAAACAAGTATAAATCGACACTGGCTGGTCGCATTACCTGGTAGGGCTCTTCTTGTCACCCATGGTGAAGAATAGTCCTCGGAAATAAGAAGAAAAAGGGGCCTCCTTTAATTGTCAGTGAATGTAGTGGGTTCCAGATAGAGCCGCTGCTGAAGCTGTTGGCAGACAGGCTCCACTCAGCGCTGGCTCGAGGCACGGCACAGCGACTGACTGCACTACACCGCGTGACCGCCACCCAGCCAATCAGAGAGCGAGTCGGTTTAAAAGTCTGGATAGATATTTAGTAGCTTTCCTGATGACTACTCGATACATTTGACAGACCTCGTGTCAACCCACACACATAAATAAAGGTTGCAATATTGATATTGTTCATAATGTCTGTGATAAAACAAATGTGTGGCGAAGTTTTTAAACAGCTTTAAAGTGATTTACAAGATAGAAGAATAAAAGATGAGCAAAAGGAAACAATTCACAAATAGCGAAAGCAATTAGTCGAACTTACTGTAACACCTTACTAGAGGTTTGTCAAAAGTACTAATATGTCATTATGTGTGTGTGTGTGTCTATATATATATCTATATCTATATAGATATAGATATAGATATAGATATAGAAATAGATATATAGATATATCCCGTTACATAACTACAGCCAGCCAAGGTATTTAAATCCTGTTTTTAATTCTGATCTATGGAAAAACCATTAGGGATCTACTGATAGCCACATGCGTATGTAAATTATGGATGATAATAATAAAACTATTATTAGTAATAATAGTGTTACAGGTGTAATCATGATAGACAAAAAAAAAACTGGAGTTACATTTTTACACTAGCATCATAGGATGCACCATGTGTTGCTTGCTGAGCCTCTCCCAGCATGCTTTGGATGAAAGAGAGGGAAAATCTCTGGACAGTTCTCCAGCCTGTTACAGAGTTTGAACATGGCCAGACAGACACATTTGCACTCCACTTCACACATACAGGCAATTTAGTGTTTCAGGTTCACCAGAGTATCTTGGAGGAAACTGTGTGAATATACAAACACCAAGTTTACTCCTTTTATTGTGAAGTCATGCAGATCACAAGAAAGATTTTAATAGACAGCATGGGTAAATTAGACACAGTTTCAATTTGTCCTGTATAAAGTTGTCATGCATATCTGTACTGAATATATGTTGTCTTTAATTGTGAATAGTCGAAATATTCGAAAACATTACCCATTAGGCTGCCAGCTGTTTTTTTCTCAAGAGCTTTCTGGAACATTAAGTTGACTGGGGAAGATACAGTCCTATATTTACTGAAATAAACACATTTAGTGATGGAGTCGAGACCCTCAAGACTCAAATAAGACACAAAATACCTTCATTCATTCAGCATTTGCAAGAGAAAGGCTTAATTGCCCCTCCTGGCTCTGACAGGCTGCGTCATGGAATGTGTTGGAGCAAACACTGCACCTCTTGCGCGCCTCTGCTCTGCCCGGGACAAGGCTCTCAGTGGGGGAGACCAAGAGTGAATCATGTAGGCTCATTAGCTGCTCTCCACGGCTCCAGGTCCTATTGTGAATCCCTCGCCTTTTCTCTTCAGAGTGAATATCCATGCCTCCACATAAGTCTGCCCTCCGCCCAGTGATTACCTCTGCTTAGCTCATAGCATGCTGCTCTAATTGAGCTTCATCACGGTGGCCAACTGATAACTACAATTCAGTCAAAACAAAATTAAGCCCTGCCTCGCTGGTTCTGTAATGAGTTCCTGGGAAAACTGCAATTTTTGTTGTTTTAACTTGCAAGTTATACAGCACTCACATGCATACAGCGTAACGAGCTGAGCTAATTTCATAGGTAGGATGAGTCCTTGCAGCTACATGAGTTTTTCTATAGAGAGACCACAATATCTGTGTGGACTGGTTAATTCATTGGTACAACAGGGATGAAGAACATACTAAAGGAGGCATTAATAAACATTTACTGAGAACAGCTGGCCTAAAGCTGAGAGAAGTGCACTGTGGAGCAGATTCTTCCTTCCCTCATCAACTACACCCTTGAGCAAGGGGCTTACATTACTCGCAGACGATTTCACAAGAAACAGTTAGCCCTCATTCATTATTTATGAGAGGTGAGTAGCTGCATTTGAATCAAAAGAAGGTTAAGGTGAAACAAAACAAGAAACAAATCAGGGTGAGATACAGTGAAAGAACATTGTATGATGCAAAGGAGAATGACAGTCATCATGTTAATCATGTTTGTGGAAAACTGCAAAAAATCATTCCAGTAGACTCACAGAAAGTGAGTCACTGTCACACTGTTGGTTTACATACAACGCAAAACTGTTCAGACTGAATCTGACTGCATCCACTGTCTCAAACATCACGTTGCTTGAAGCTCGCAGCAGCCTTGAATTCCAATAACTCCAGAGGGCTGCTCAGTGTCTGACAGTAGAAGATTGAGTTTGTACTGCTTCTGGGCATGAATGTGTAAAAACTGTGTAATGTCTATGTGTATATGTGTTCGGAGTAATCACAGGTTCATTCTCTGCAGCAGCCAAACACTATCATCACAGTGTGAACGGACATACCAAAAGACCAGTATCCTGGGAATCATGTCCATATTGGACAATTCCACACTACCAGATTTACGTCCAATGCCAGCGTTGAGTGCCAATGCAGGGGGTAGTGTGCACTTTATGTAGAGAGGGATGAAATGTAAGAGTCGAGTTATCTTCAAAAAGTAGTCATACATATGTGTTTTCCAAAGTGTTTCAATTTATTATGTCTAAATTCATGGTCATGTATTCAAATGCATGTTTATCTATAGTTGTATAGTTTTGTTTTTTTCTTTACCACTGATGGAGCTGCACTGAAGTTTCGTTGTGACGTTGCTTACAAAGACAATAAAGATATTCTATTCTATAGTTGGAAAGGGGAAATCCGGCCATCACAGAGAGGGTAAAGATGGGATATCATTTAAATACGGGGATAAGGGTGAACATTTTCAGCAGTCTCTCCTGGAAGACTTTAATTGTGTTGTTCACATAAAATGTAACAGAAGTAGTTGTGTTCAGAATCCAAAAAGATAGCTGGAGAGCAAAGTTCAAACCCTGACTTCCCACACCTGGCCAATCACAGCATGAGGTGGGTGTAAATGTGGGATTATCACTTTCTGATAGTTACAGAAATAGTCTGATACTCATACTGACAGCTAAAGGATGTGGAGGGCAAGATGGTGATTGGGCGAGCAGCTAGTCAGACTTTCATGCGGAAGACCAGAGTTTGCATCCCGTCACAGACCTGCGGTTACCATTAGCCTTCTGTTGACCATAACCACAATCTTTCCCTATCTTCAACCATACCTCAACCATAGTTTATTTGCCATAACCATAACCCTTTAGGTTGGGTTGCTTGAAACAAACTAGCTTTTACAATGTGTTGTGAAGAAAAGGTGTTTATAGTTTCTTAGCCACACTCTAAGGCGAGGTGAAAAGCCGGTCGTCATAGAGAGGGGGCAGATACAATACTCTTTTTAAAGGGAATAACAGCACACACTTTTGGACAATCTTTCCACAAAGTGCAATCATGGTGACGCAATCATTTGTACATTTGCAAAAAGTGACTGAACTAATTGTTTTGGAAATTACAAAAAGAGGGCTTGGGAGAGAAATTCAAACATTCTTACTTAACTAATTCCGACAAGGAAAGGTGTGATGGGGGAAGTTCTGACAATTCAACAAGCACTTCGGTAGAAACTTACTACCGCCTTACCATACTTGCCATGTGCAGATATTGTATAAAGTGAGAATTCTAAAAACTGACATTGGTCAGATTAGTTGTAATCCAGGGCTTTACAAAATGGGTAAGGCAAAGTGGCCCGTGGTGTAGTGGTTGAAGGTGTTGTGCTGTAATGCGGATCACAAACTGAGGCTGTAGGGTATCTACTGGTCTGGCTTATCATGCCAGTCAAAAGCTATTTAGGATATTGGTACTTTAGAGTTTTCCAAATACAGAAACCAAAAAGACATACGTAAAATGTCAGAAATGAAAGCCATGCGAGTTCTGGTTCTGTCTTTTTACTTGTGAAGTGTAATATGATATCAGAAACTGAAACAGTGATTGATTAAACTGCACAAGCAGGATCCAGTTCTTATAGTGAGACTCTCTTGCAGACTTTATTGGCAAGATAAAAACTAATGACATTTCTAAAAGGCCCCTCTTCAAAGTTTGAGCAGTAAAGGACAAGATACTCAAGAGTGTGGCGATTAAAGAATAAATCTGTTGGACATCTGTAACACAAGTTATTTTGCCTCATGTGCTTCAGTTCGTATTGGGCATCCAACGTTTGACGTGAATCACAAAACTCCTCTTTGGTTTTACCAGAAAAGCCCACTCTGTAATTTCAATATGCCACTGAATCATTTATGTGGGCACACAAAAAGATGCGGTGCCACGTATCAGCCTGGTGAGCACAACCACCGAGGAAAGAAGGGAATGAATCAGTTTTTTTAAATCTCTGTTTGGGTCTATCTCGCTCTGTTTACTTGTTCCTCGAAAACATTCCGGAACTGAGGAGTGGAGATAAGATGGAGAGATTGAGGACACATCCTCTCTCTCTCTCTCTCTCTCTCTCTCTCTCTCTCTCTCACTGATCCATACGCACAGAGGAGAAACGTGAGTTATGATTAATCATCTCACAGAATTCCCCAATAACAGTCCCCAATCAATACTCTTTACATGCCAAGAGAGAAAACACGGAGCTCATGAATTAGTTTTCAAACTATTTAAAGCCTGTCTGTATCCCAGGTGTTGTTTAGAATTAGTCTCGTATGGTTTTGTCCTCCTATGCTGACGTGTGACAGTTTATTTTGTCCTCACAGTGATTTTGTCTTTGTCTTTAAGAGGACGAGTCATCTTTTAGGTTTTTCGTGACGACTAATGTTGCGTCTGTCCTGATTCCACTATATTATCATGATTAGACCTACTTGACCTTCCACTTGCAGATGATGCCCGTGAGAGTCTGCCTCTGTATTGTTCTGTCTCTCTGTAACTCACCACATTTATCAAAATTAACAGAGCAGCTTTGCCTCTTTTTGTAGATTTATTGCCTTTACCCAGACCTGCCGTCTGGTTTCAAAGAGCCCCGCTGCAATGTTAAACAAATTGACTCTTCTAACAGGCACATAACAGCCCTCCAACTGCTCTCTCAGTACACTTCACAGTGATGTTTGCGTTTCAACTAAAGCTTTCATGGATCTCCAATAAAAAAAAAAAAGTACAGTAGAAGAGCCTCTCCAACAGCTTATGGGCAAGTGTGGCGAATAAGCACACTAAAGACAAGTTTTCATTTCAGAGTCAGACTCCCGCTCCGAAACCAAACATTCTGATGTGACAGCACATGGTGATAAATAATGTGGAATAAGCTGATGATCGATTTATTCACTAAATGAATTAATTATTATTATGTCCTTTTTGTAGACTCTTCCTCTCTCTCATATATACCCATGTGTGCACATGCACACTCACAGCCTCACAGCCATCTTCATTTCCATGTCCATGGCTGTGCTGAATGGCTGTAGTCTGTGCCCGGTCTTGTGTGTCTGTGCATGTTTGTGTGTGTTTATGTGTGCTCATTGTCCAGTGGTCAAGCCCCGGCGGAGCTGTGAGGGATGTGTGGATGCGTCTAAGGGGGATTGGAAAAGAGGGGGGAGGGCGGTTGAGGACAGCGTTTCCTTCAGCAGTGGAATGTCTTCATGCGTGTTCCTGTTTGGAGAGGCTGCTCATGGCTCCCAGAAGTTGGCAGGAAACCACATGCTGCTTACACTGGGGTTGATAAGGAGGAGGAGAAGGAGAGCGGAGGGAGGAGAGGGGAAAGAGAAGAAGTGGGGTTGTGGTGGGAAGGGAGGGAGGGAAGGGTGCTTTAGCAAACCTTCAGGAAGGTAGATTATCCCACGAAATGCTGGCAGAGCTTCAGCCTTTGTGCATGCCTGTGTGTGTGTGTGTGTGTGTGGAGTAGAAAATGAGTGTGTGTGACAAAAAAGCAGCTCCTACAGCTCTCTCAGCAGCAGAGAGTTTCAATGAATCCGGTGCAGGCTCCACCAAAGGCTACAGAACAAAAGGCCTGCAAGCTGAGAATGTGCAGCGTGGAGGCACTGCACAATCTCACGCTTTGTTAACTCTCAAACATAATACTGAATAAAGACTAAGACAATCATGTCTCACTTGTCAATTACCTGCCTGTTGAATACAAATGTGTCAACTCAACACCTCAGACTGCAGGATTCATACATGACTCCAGCTGTAGCCTCATGCAGGATGACGTGTCTTCTGGAAGCGTAGTTTGATGGAATTATATTTGTGTCTCAATTCTGAGTGTGGACATGTATTTTTTACAGAAAAAGATTTGATACTTTCATGAACACACTTTCTGTGTTCAAAATGCCCCACCCCATGCTCAGAATTAAGACACAAATATAATTAGAGTTTAGCTTCTTGACTAATTATTAAGTTATACTTCATTACACAGTTTATTACAGTAGATCAAATGAACCTAATCTTCATAACAGTCATGCATGAAAAGACATGACAATATCTGATTGGATAAAAGGGCCGTCATGGGTCACCCATTTCCTCTTCGTTGGGCTGCCTTTAAGAATGTGGAGGGACCAAAAAAGAAAAGAAAATGGCAAAGACACATTTTAGCCCACTTTTGGATCATGCTTTTCTAAAATTTTACCCCTACAATACAATTGCATGGGCTGATCCCTAAATGTCCAGCCAGAGTCTATAGTAATTCCCACAAGTGCACACACACAATCCAGGGGATTATAAATCACAGGCACTTGGGAAAGGTTTCAGATGACTACGGCTGGTGTTTATGGTTTTCTATGACTGAATCCAGCTGTTTGGAGCTGCACAATGCTCCGAGAGGCGCAGTCAATTTGGCAGATTAGCGTATTGACAGATGGTACGCCATCTAACCAGCAATCAATATGTTTAATTTTAATCCTTTTAAATGTTTACTCAAGAATCTGGCCTCAGAACACCTCCCTCACCAGGTTCCAGCGGGTATTATACAGTATCTCCGCCCTCCTATTACACCTCCTCCTCATCCCTCCTCCATCTTTTCTCTGCCACTTGGAATGACTTTCTGGCCATCCCTGCAAAAGCAACACTCTCCCCTCACTCAGAAAGTGCAATGGGATATGCTCCCCCTCCTCAAGTAGGGCAGCCAAATCGAGCAATCAGACAAGACATCCATCACTATCCTGTGGGGTAGAGTAAATGACCTTGATGCAGTCTTCACACTCAATTTCAGATACCCTTGGGCTCCATTATGGGGAGATTTAAGCAGCGAGAGTGCGGCTGGCCTTCACATTTGATTCTTACTATACTAGATGTGATAAGTGTGATGCAGCGCAGAGAAAGACAGTAATACAGAAGGCAAGGGGGGTGGGGGTGGGGGGGGGGGGGTGAGTCAGCAGGTGATGAAAGCATGGAAGGAAATTAAGATGGAGTAAGAGAGCTCCAGGAGATGAGCAGCGGAGATGGTTGAAAATAGCTGGAAGAGCGAGCAGGTATAGGTGACTGTGGATGGAAGAGGATAAATTGCTTTTCAAGGACTTTCTCACCCCCCTTGAAACAGAGCTCTACCTCAAAAACCAACAGCACTCCGGGTAGAGTAGACACAATATAAGGGTGTTTTCAGGAAAAAATTATATCAAGAGTGATCCATCACAGCAGCAGCACATGAGTGAATTTAAGCATCTGTGAACGTAAAAGCCTGGTGCTCTCTGCCTCTTTCCTCTCCTCTGGCTGCTGGAGGAGAAAGCCAGTTAATGAACACGAAAGTACTCCCCTCCCCCTTTCTTTGACTCTCTCTGCTGGCTGGTGGGAGAAAAAAAAAGTATGCGCAGCAGATGAGCGCTCCCAAATGAAAGCATGTTTGCATACCAACAACACACACAGGAATTTGGTGCAAGATACCATTTTGACAGAGCAACAAATAAGTGACTCAACAAAGAAACAAAGTGAACACCCGTCGAGTTTTGATGTAAAGTGATTTAGACAACAGTTTCCTTTTATTTTCTCTTTTTCCCTTTGATTGAGTGTGTGGTCTGCCCTCCTTTCCTGCCATTCCGGAGGAACGAGTCGCTTTAGCACAGCAGTAACGCATGGCACTCCCCCGGGAGTTCATTTGAGAAACACCACCTGCAGGTTTGAGTGGCATCATTAACAAAGGTCAGATGTGCTCACTGTGAAATTATACACACATGAATTTCTCATTGACTTGTTAATACACCTGATTCCCTTGCCTAGGGTGACAGTTTGCCCTTTGCTGTCTTCCAGGGGGAGAGTTAGACAAACGTACCCCACGTGGGCGCCATGCCTTTGATTTAATTATGAGGCTGCTGATAACACTTTACACTTGAATTAAACAAGCATGTAAATAAAATTAACATCATTAATGAACCAAGCAAAACAAATCAATACAGGATATTCAGAGTGTACGGTGGATTGTGGCACTTCAATCCCAGTCTAACATGATATTAGCAGTTAAAATTACCCTGTTAATTCTCATCCACAAGTTAACTGACAACACAGATAGAGGTTTGATTTGTTAATCTAGTACAAATTGATCTTGTATTACAGTCACCTTAATTAATAGTATTTGTTTTTGTAATAAAGACGACAGATGAAACCACTATCAGTACCCTTAAGACTGGGTGAATGCTGATGATGAGTGTACCCATGATTTGCTAGTATAGCACTTTGGCTAGTGGCTACAGACGGCGCATTTTCACTGCTGCAGTGCAGGAATGAGGATCCACCTTACGTATATTCTAACCTTCAAATAAAAACACTGCCCAGGTCTCCCATAAAGTGGACAAATGTTAGACATTAAATTATATCACATTATGACCTGTCCATGGTACTACAGGAAAAATTCATCCTGAGGGGGAGATAAATGTCTGTACCAAAATTTTACGACAATCCACCCAACCTGCTGATGGCGCTAGAGGAAAGTCATGTGATCACCAAAGTCATCTGCATTAATTCCCTGAGCAACATGAATATCTGTATCAAATATCATGGTAATCCATCCAATACTTCATTTACACAACTAATTTAAATAAAAAAAAACACCATAGTCTTAGACATTAAACACCATAGACATTAAATGTCTATACAAACGATTATGGCAATCCATCCAAAGGCTATTGAGATACTCAATTTAATTCAATTCAGATTTATTTATATAGCACCATATCATAACAAAGTTATCTCAGGGCACTTTTTCATATAGAGCAGGGGGACCAAGTCCAAGTCCAAGTGCTCATGCCCTGTCTTGGTCAAGGACAGGGCACTCAAGAGCAATCTTCTGCATGTTTTTTGTATGGGGGTTATATGTATCGTATGGAAGACCCCCTAGTGAGCATGGGGAGAACATGCAAACTCCACACAGAAAGGCCTGGTCCCCCAGGGGAATCAAACCCACAACCTTCTTGCTGTGAGGCAAGTGCACAATGCACTGAGCCACC
>JAVQJL010092078.1:0-11182 GCA_036024295.1 Nannoperca obscura
TGTGTGATATGTTCAGGCTCATCACTCTAATAGTCCGGGCTGATTGGAGATGTGGGTGAATGAGGTGAACCCCCCCACCCCCCTGCTTCAAACTGTTCGGCTTCTTTTTCTATCTTCTCCGTCTTCACCTCTCTGATCCCTTAGTCCTGTCTTTTTATTTTCTTTTTTTCTTTCTCTTTCCTTCTTTCGTTCTTTCCACCAATCGCAGAGCTTGGACCAGGTTGCCTTGACCAATGCCACCATTCTGGATGGTAGCGGGCCCAACGGTTCCCTGGCTGGCTCAATGGGCTCTGTGGCTGTCTGTCTTCCTTCTGAGTCTTCTCTCACTGACTCTCTCCACACCTCAGCGGTGAGCTTACAGAGGATCGATGTGGGAAGCACAAGCAGGGTGCTTATATGAACCAGCTCTGAGACAGATAATGAAATGTGATACATGGACCTCTTCCCTTGGCAGACTGGTGTGAGATTACAGCAGTTTGGTGCTCAGTATTGTTGCTCAGATGATAGTGACTTATTCAAGTGGCATCTTGTTGTCATTATCACTGCCCACAGTCTGTCTGCTGTCTGATTATTGGTCTTAAAAGAATCCCAGTAGAGCATGTTGCACTGCATGTTCTTTTTTTTTTTTGCCAGTAAATACTATTACCTTTTAGAAATGATGCACTCCAGTGCCACCTGGTGGTCATGATGATACTGAGCTGTAAAACACCCCGCTCACTGTACAATACCAGACCTCGGCTAGCCGCTATCTCTCCTCCTTAGCCACATATTCACACTTGACGTCTGTGAGCAAACGCCCTGTGCCCCTCTCCGGCTCCGCTCCTTCACGCCTTGGTTTGTGTCCCTCCTCTTTTCCTGTAGAGCGAGAGCGCAAATGACGAGGGCGGGGAGGGGGAGTACGTCAACTTGTACTCGTCCAGCCAGGCCAATGGGGAGCTGCCTCTCTCCCTCAGAGTAAGTAGCTGACTGCCGTAAGTGAAAGGTCAATTCCATTTACACGTTCCATCGCTTCAGGAGATGAATCGCTTTGAAAATGCGCTGAGGGATTTGAAGTAAAGAGGCCTGTTTGACTGGCAGATATCACTCACGCCAGTCATCTGTTGCAGCGAGCCGCTCTTATTGATTCATCTCTTTGAGTTGATGGCACTGAAATGGAATGTGAATGTAGCCAAACCTGACCGAGCATGACTTCAGTTTCACGGGTTTGCCTGCAAGGCACTTGTGTGCTGTGGTTGGTGTCTGTGGAAAAGATGTCCATCTACATGTGGTTCTGACTGCCTGGCTGCTGACGGCTGCCTCTCTGGCTGCTCTTCGACTGTAACGAGCATCTAACCATGTTCTGATCTAACACCTGACATACGGCTGATCCAAAAGGGATTCTCAGTGGTTCACCGGTTTTCAATTTTCTAATAACAATCCCCATAACCACACCTATGCATGCGTGATGGTGTTCGTGTGTGTGTGCGTAGTTGTGTTTGCATTCACTTGGGCCAGCGTGTGCATCCAGGGTGTATTTTAGGCATGCTCGGTTTGTGGTGTGTGTAAATGTTAGTGAGAGTGAGAGCAAGAAGAGACGAGGTGTAGATGTGGGATTGTATTTGTGGTTTTACATTTGGTGCAGTTTCAGTGTGTGTGAGTTCCTGGTGTCTTTCTGTTTTGGGTCTCGCCTGTTGGGTTCTTCCTGTTCATACCGAGGAAAAGCTGCATTTCATCCATCAGCTTTAAACCTAATCCAACACTAATGGGGATAACGTCCTTTGTAAAACATAGTGATGTAGACGTTTTTGTACAAAGCATCCATCCTCCCCCTCCACCAAACAGGTTGCATGCACTGGCGGTTCATACGATCTCCTCAACAGCCACCCTTCTGTCACTGCATGGAACCATTCCCCAGTGATGTCCCATGTCAGCTGCAGCGCCGGTGTTGATCGTTGCTTTTTCCTCAATTGATTAGGAAACAATCACAGCTGACGATGTACTTCAAGACCCCGCCCCTCAGATGCCGTCAGCCAACAGCAAAGAGGCTTTGGACAAGGAAAGGTAAGGTCAACGTCAACATCCTCTAAGTGATACATACTACATAATAACTGTATACAGTATGTATATACTGCATATGAAGAAAAACATCGTCCTGTCATTTGCTGAACAGAAAAGGAAGCAGAAGCTGAACATTTGGCATTTTTCCTTGAAAGTGACTAAATTGCAGTATGGCTTCCTGACACAACTATAGTCCTTGGCGTTTCAAAGTTGTGAGCGTTTCTGTGCCGGTGAAAGTCGTATTTGTGTGTGTGTGTTTGTTTTAGGAGGCAGAAGTCGTCAGAGTCGGCTGGCAGCGATGAGGAAGACGTGGACGAACTCTCCCTCATAGACCACAAGGAGATTATGAGCAGGATAACACTAAAACAAGAAGTAAGACGGCCACCAGGGCTGATAATGTGTGCGGTTTTTAGGAATCTGCTGTGACAGAACTGTGCAGCAGCACCAGCATACAAAGCGCATTTCATCCTATTAGTCCAGGCCAGGCTAAAGGTCACCGTGAGTCACACGGATGTGAAATCAGATCCTGAGTTGCACCACTGACGGCCGTTGCTGCCCTCTGGTGTTCTGTTTCCAAAATTGCACATTTAAACCTGACAAACCGCCGTCCTCCTACGCCGCCTCCTCCTTTGTCCTGCGTGGTGCAGTCTGATAGACAGATGTGTGGCAATGCTGCTTGCCACTCTGCAAGGTTAGGGGCAGTGTGACAGCAGTGATTTACAGAAGGAGATAGGGGGAGATCAGAAATAGAAGGAGGGAACATTCGTAGCCTGCGATGACGTTGAGAGCTGGTACAGAAGACATATTGCAGTGGTGGGGCTTTTATCATACACAAGTCTGACTTTTTCTTCGTCATCAGAGGAGCTGGTGCAGGACAGGGGGAGGTGGGGGCTTTTCAGAAGGGGTGGAAGCCAAAAACAAAAAAACACCAGACAGAAGAAAGAAAGGTGCAAGCCTCATTTCAGGATACACTGCATCACTCCACATCAACTCTAACCACTCTTTTCCTCTCCTGCTTTCAACCTCACCCACCTCTCTCCATCCTTCCATCTTTCTGTCTCCATTTTCTTTCATCCTCTCCTTAATTTCCCCAGAATGACGATGGCCCAGACGTTCGTGCTGGATCAGGAGATATTCTGTTAGTCCACGCTACAGAAACAGACCGCAAAGGTACAGTGCAGAACACATTAAGACTCATACTGACCTCACATATTTGTCGTGTGCAGTACAGTGTGTTACTAGGCTTCAGGGTCACTGCTACAGCTTTGTTTTGCTAGCGTGACAGACCGTTAGTATTCAAAGACAGATTGATTTTTATTATAGTAAAGTGTGATTGACTGATGTATTACTTTTCTAATCTCCTCATCCGAGTAGCATTTGAAATAGCCTCAGTCTCTCTTTGCTTCAGTAATTTGCGATGTCAGTCTGGATATATATGCCTTCATGTTTGATGATGTGTTTTCAGCTTTAGGTAGTGAATTGTGTACTCTGGCTGCACTTCAACTGAAATATTCCCCTTTTTTTCCCCCTCTGTTTTTGCTTGACAGATCTTGTTTTGTACTGTGAAGCCTTTCTGACTACATATAGGACTTTTATAACCCCAGAGGACCTCATTAAGAAGCTACACTACAGATATCCTTTGCAAATCACTCAACGTGACACTCTGGGCTTAATCGCTGTTTTGTTGGCAGAAGGCTGTTTTCCTTGCCTCGTGTTTTCTTTAAAATCCTTATTTACCCAGCACAGGCTTCTTTATCTTGTTTGCGCTCATTCAGCTCTTTCAGTTGAACGCATTCTTAGATGGAGACCTCCAGAACAACCGTAATCCTCTCCTGATCGATTCTGAAGTCTTACTTACTTTTGAAATGATTGGAACTTTTTGTGATTGTACTCCTTGCTTGGTAGCACCGCACAAGCAGCAAGAATTCCTTTGCTATAATAATGGTTCTCTAGTAGCAGACGTCCTTGTGAAATGCTTTCTGACTATTTGGAGCCACGGTCACAGACTCGGTACAGACGTTCATTTTCTCTAGCGCCACCAGCAGGTCAAAGTTTTTACCTACTCCTCTGTGAAAGACCTCAATAACTACTAGATGAATTTGCATTTGTTACCATGGCGCCACCAGGAAGTAAAGAACTGTTGGATTGATTGCCATAAAATGTGGTTTGGACATTCACGTCCTGTCCGGGATGAATTTGAATCCCTTTTGGTGACCTCTGCCTTTTCATCCAGCTCCCATCACCAGATCGACATTTCAGAAAGAAATTGTTAGCTAGCAAATGTTAGCCTGCTGATCCGCTAAACTAAAATGGGTAACATGGTATACATTATACCTGCAAAACATCAGCTTGTTAGCAGTTAGCTCAAAGCACGGCGGTGCCCAAGTGCAGCCTGACAGAGCAGCTAGCATGGCTCCAGCCTCTTGGTCTTGTTATGCGATGATTGCTCTGTAATGATGTGTGTTCTTGTTGAAAATTAGCACATTTGTTGTATTAACTTCAGCCAGATAGTGTGGGGGAAAAGGCAGATAATACGTAAACCTCCCACATCTTGTCTCGTCACTTCACAAACGTGCAAGAGCTTGCGTTGCATTTCATAATCCACATATCGTATTATTTGCATTGCCCTTGACCACAAAGCACATACACCAGGTTCTGCCACAGCCCGGACACCTTCAAGAAGCGAGTCAGCAAGAACACGTTCTTTGTGCTGGTTCGTGTGGTGGATGAGCTGTGGTGAGTAGGAATCCCTTTTTATTATTATTTTTATCCTGAATATGTGTGTGTGTGTGTGTGTGTGTGTTTGTGTTTCAAAATACATGTGAAGAGGAAATGTAGTCTCTCTGTCGAATACTAAATAAAAGCATGTCCCCAAAAGGGTCACTAGATGATTAACAAGATAGGAAATAAGACAAAAAGATATTTCTGCTGCACACGTTATGTTTATTGTTCTGACTTTTTTCTAATTCGTATTTATTGTGAGGCGCTTGATAGTATTACTTCTTCGTATCTGATTCGAGTGAAACGATCTGAGAAGGAAACGCACTTTTAAAATGAAACCGAACAAGTGGTCGCGAGTAGACATTATAGCTTTGAAGGTTCATGAGCCAAAAGCGTTGGCAACCAGTGTACTAAGAAAGGCTGATTATTGACCCCATTAGGCAAACTGCATTATGCAAACTCATGAAAGATTGATCTGATGCTTGGATATATCAATAAAAGTAATTCCTCAGTCGCATTACATTACTAACAATGAACAGCAGCCTCATATAATGTGTATTTGTACTCAATCATCCTAAGAGCTTAATTTATTGTTCCGTTGACAGATATTCAGTTCACAAATGTGAATCGCTTACTCATTTCCTCCTTCTCTCCCTGCGTCCTCCAGCTTGGTGGAGCTGACGGACGACATCTTGAAACAGCTGATGGACCTGGTGTTCACGCTGGTGTGCAACGGCGAGCTCAGCCTCGCCCGCGTGCTCCGCAAGAACATCCTGGACAAGGCGGAGCAGAAGAAGCTGGTGCGCGACACTAACTCCCAAAAGCCGCTCGCTTCCCGAGGGGTCTCTGCAAGGTACGCCAGGGGTCAAGGGTCAGGCGTTTTCTGAGACTGGTATGGGATGTGTTGATAGTCAGCGAAGTGCAACACTACTTTTAAGCCATTGTTATGTCTCAGTGCCCTAGAGGATAACAAACAGGAAACAACAAGACTACACAAGATTCCCAGGATATAATGGCTCCCTACAACTGTTTCCATGGAATCCAATGTTGAATCCCAATAATGAAATGCTCTTCTCTAGTACTCCATAAATATTTTCAGCTTTCTTCAGTTTGTTTCATTATATAAATTCTATTAGTCATTTGACTTTGTAGTTTACAAAACAGCATTACCATTAACGTTTTAAATACTTTTTAATACCACTCTTTACTCCCTGTGAGGCGAGTCGAACCGACGGCAGATTTGGAGCTTCGGTGACCAAAGGCAGCCTGCAAACACAGTGTCAGAAATTTAGGACCAAATTCTTACAATGTTACCGCCGCTACGACGCACGATTACAAACGAACCAGAAATCAGAAAAGGACATGAAGTGACAGAATACACTGGCCAGCGCACCATTTTTACAGAACGTTTACAACCAAAACGATGGAAGAAAAAAACTAAACAGAGGTTCGTGGGAAAGAAGAACGCCTGCGTGAGGAGCACAGATGGATGCAAGCTGATCGCGTGCCCTGTACTGTTTTCTATTTACATTTTATGATCTCATCTGACTTGCCTCCAATTGATATTGTGCAGTCAGACACAGACTGCTACAAAGATTTTATTAGATCCATCTCGCACAGTGTGCAATAAACTTGAACTGAATGCGCCTCTAAAGGCTTGAAAAAAGGCTATTTTTATTGCAAAGCTGCTCTTTTAACCTCTTTTAAAATGTGACCGGACTTTCTGTAAAGCAATTCAGCTGGAAAGTGACGTTTCTATGGCAGCAGCCCATCTGACAAAGTCAAACTTAAGGTTGAAGACATCCCCTAATAGTTTGTGTGTCCTAACAGGCCTGGAACTCTCCACGACTTCCGCAGTCATGAGATTGCCGATCAGCTCACTCTTCTTGACGCTGAGCTCTTCTATAAAATTGAGGTACGTTGACATCTTTGGGTTAATCCCCCCCCCCAGCGTTGGTTGCCATGGATTGTGTCTCGACACCGAGCTCCGCAGCGTCAACCCTTCTTTGCTTTCCTCCAGATTCCCGAGGTGCTGCTTTGGGCCAAGGAGCAGAACGAGGAGAAGAGTCCGAACCTGACTCAGTTCACCGAGCACTTTAACAACATGAGCTACTGGTAACTTCCCGCCCCCACATCTCGCTCTCTGTCTCTGGTATCCCCGGCTTCCCTCTCACACCGTCTTGCTCTCCTGAATGTTGACGCCTCGCTGTTTGCTTCTCTTTCTCCCGCAGGGTCCGCTCTTTGATAATCCAGCAGGAGAAAGCTCAAGACAGAGAGAAGCTGCTTCTCAAGTTCATCAAGATAATGAAGGTTAGTCACCTCAGACTTAAATATCCCATGTGTCATGTGATTTCCTTGCCGTCTGACGCTATGACATTTATACACATTTCTTATTACAGCACTTAAGAAAGTTGAATAATTTCAACTCCTACCTGGCAATACTGTCCGCCCTGGACTCTGCCCCCATCAGGAGATTGGAGTGGCAGAAACAGACCTCAGAGGTGAGAGGATTGTGAGGATGTTGTAGTCCTCAAGATCTCCATCTCTGAATCTACACATCTTCTCATTGATTTATAGAAAAGTTATCATGATTATCACTTTTCCCTCATGCATTACACTTCCGCCTTATTCTCCGCTCAGGGATTGGAGGAGTATTGCACGTTGATTGACAGCTCCTCCTCCTTCAGAGCATACAGAGCTGCTCTGGCTGAAGTGGAGCCTCCGTGCATCCCGTACCTGTAAGTGAATGAATCTCCACGTGCGTCTTTGAACTCGTACAAATGTTTTTTTTTAAGCTGAGAGCGACAACTTGACACGACTCCTCCTATCCTCCAGGGGTCTCATTCTCCAGGACTTGACCTTCGTCCACCTGGGGAACCCCGACCTCATTGAGGGGAAGGTCAACTTCTCCAAACGCTGGCAGCAGTTCAACATTCTGGACAGCATGCGGCGCTTCCAGCAAGTGTAAGTCCGCCGGGATAAATTTACGGCATGATGAAGAGATGCACGCAGTCTTAATATATTATAAAGAAGCTTTGTGAACATCCATCACAGTAATAAATGTCATCATTAGAAATACAATGTGTGCCTACTTTGTTTTTCATAAAATGTTATCATCATAAAACATTGCTGTCATCTCCACACGGGCTGTTTGTTTTGTCACTAATGAATCACGCCATTGATCAAACCTCGGCCTCTTCTCGTCTCAGGCATTATGAGCTGAAGCGCAACGACGACATCGTCTGTTTCTTCAACGACTTCAGCGACCACCTGGCGGAGGAGGCCCTGTGGGAGCTGTCGCTGAAGATCAAGCCCCGGAACATCACCAGGCGCAAGACGGAGCGCGAGGAGAAGACCTAGGGCCCGTGGGCCCCCTGAGACTGACCTCCAACTGTGCTTCATGACACTAACTCCACTTTACTACAGACTGAGAGAAAGACGAATGGAAGCTATCTGCTGGAGCTAATGGGAGACTCATTGTGGGGAATGCAGAACAAACTACAGACAACTGAAGCGTGGCCGAGGTTTACAAAGAGCTCTGCTGCTCTGGGAGATCATCATTGGGGTTACTGCGGCTCCGGCCTTTAGACGGGGAGAGATTCAGTGACTATGGTGGAACGGGAGGAAGCCTGGTGCCAAGGAAGAGCGAGGAGTCAGAGTGGACAGGGAGACGCTACGGAAATAACCAAAGTCTGCTCCCTGGGCTCTCTGTTTTAGAGTGGAGCTGTTGCGTGTGCGTGAGATTGAGCTGAATGGTCCATTACTCTCCAAGTTGCTCCTTCCACTTCCTTTATGTATGTGCCATTTGCTGGTCATCTTCTGTAACCCTCTCCCTGACTCACGAGTTCCCTTCAAACAGCAGAACCTCCAGAGCTGCCTGCCCTGAACTGTGACATGAACACGCAGGCCGCCGAGCCGGGAGTCTGCCGGCGGGGGTGCGCGCGAGGGGATTCGAACTCGAAAAAGGGAGGATGACCATTAGAGACTCGAGTTTGTTTTTGAAACATTTTTGTGTAAGAATCATGTATGGTTATGAAATGTATTATATACAGTGCTCCTTTTGTTCTTAAAAAGGATGTTTATGCTTACGAGAAGAGCTTAGCTTCTCCCAAGTGCCATACATGTGTGCACTAAAAAAAGCAAAGCAAAAACACAAAAAGATAAATTACTAAAGATGCTGTGATCTATGTATGTCATACTGAATCATTGTGTGCCGTGTTCAGGTGTAGAGAAAACATCAGGCAATCACAATCATGTCCCCGTCATGTCGGTGTGCGAAAGAGTGTTCGTATGTGACTGAAGGCCTGCGTGACTTGTGTGTTTGTCATTCCAAAAATGTGCTCTAGTAAATCATTTTGATTCCTTTTTTTGGGATAATGGTCAAAACCAACACATCACACTGTGCTATCAAACTCCAATAAAACAAACCGCTCTGTTTCTATACACACTGTGTTGGTCAGAAGCCTCCTTTCCGTTGTCAGATTTCAAACAAGACTTACACTTTACAAGCTTTACAATAGAATTTTCCATTTATTTGGTGTACAGAATGGTCAGTGGAAAAGGAACTTTGAAAAAAAACCGTAAGGCATGTGTTCAACTGTAAATCAAAAGGAAGCACTCGAGCCAAATCTAGGTGTGACACTACCAAACCGCACAGCCACCTGGCCTAACTTGATATTAAATAAGTTGAAACAAACAGGGAAAGCAACAACATAACCACAACAGGTACGTTTTAATATAATGTAAATATAGTTGTCTCAATGTGCAAAAGCATGACTGAAATTAAACAATTAAATAACACACACTACACTCCGTATCAGTAACGAGTCATCTGACCACAGCCAACACTGAAAAATCAAAGTGTATCACAGAAGACTGTTACATGTAAAAAGCATAATCTATTAGCATATTGGTTACGCACCAATAATTACTGTAAAATTCTGAATAGGTGTGAAGCTCTGCGGAAATGTGGATAATTTTTGTGTTTTTATATATTTTTTTAAAAAGCTGCAGAGGGTGGGTCTGGCATCACATTTCCCTCACCCATCCAGCACAAATCAGTAGCAACAATCCCAACTCAAAGCTCATATTCACAGTCTAGACACATCCGTCCACCCCATGCATTCAGTCTCAGTGAGGCCGACAACTGGGCTCCAGCAGGACCCTCTTCACCGGAGGATTGGCGGCTGCGATCTGCAGGTCGCCCTGCTCAGAAACGGCCCGTTTGAAGCCCCGCCCGTGGCCGTTCATGGACCCGCGATGCCATTTGCAGATGTCACCGTTCAGTATGTCTTGGATGTGCTGTACGATGAGGTTGATGGCCACTGGTGAGAGACGCATGATTTGTCAAGAATCCATGCTGGAGGAATTGGCAGAAAGGCCTCCTTATTAGAAAAATAAAAACCCAAACACTTACCCATATTGTCAACTCCCCTTGGAATGATGACGTCTGCATACTTCTTTGTCTGAGAGAGATTTAGAAATAAAGTCAGGTAGTGCTTGATAGTGGCTGCACAAAGGAGGTTTGTTGACAGAATAAGACTGGAAAATAGGCACACAATCCGTAAAAAAATCATACTTACAGGCAAACAAAACTCTTCAAAAGCAGGCTTGACAAATGTTGTATACTGAGTGAGAATCTGCTCCAGGTCTCTCCCTCTGTTCATGTCTCGCAGAACTACAGGGAAAATTAGGTCAGACTACTGATATGCTGTGGCAACATTGGAATATTGTGTGCGAGGGGAGGAATCGCTACCTCTGCGAGACAGTCTGACGTCTGAGTCTGTGTCCACAAACAGCTTCATATGAAACATGTCACGCACTTTCTGGGGGTAGAAGACCAGGATCCCCTCAAAGAGGACCACGTCTGCTGGGTAAACCGTGATCCTGTCTTCCAACCTGGAAATATTCACACAGAGACATGAGATGAGAGTGAAAGACCGATTAAAGACTTCTCATTAGGGCTTAATGAATGTGAAATACTTCCTTCCTACCTGGAATGGGTGACAAAGTCATATGTTGGCACTTCAACCACCCTTCCCTCCACGATGTCCTTCAAGGTTTGGTACATTAACTCGTTGTCAAATGCCTCTGCAAGACATTAAACACACAGTAGAATTGTAATATTATTCTGTATATAATACTGTATATGAAAGCCAGTATCATCATTCACAAAACTCCAGTATTATGGGTTATTTGTTTGGTGTTGACTTGTTGGTGTCGTGGCCTCCACAAATGTGCTGGTGGAGAGGTTTTTGGTGTTTTTGTTCGCTCTGGAGGTGCTTTCACTTGCAGTCAGCTGAGCACAACAACAACTTCATGGCCGCTTTTGTTTACACCCGAGATCAGCTGATTGAACTTAAGCCGGCCATGGTGACCAGATCTGCAGACACCCCGCAGGAGATCTGGAGAGAAACACACCGAG
>JAVQJL010092082.1:0-19741 GCA_036024295.1 Nannoperca obscura
ATATATATATATATATATATATATGCTGGGGTTTTTCATGCATCCAGTTTTAAAAATCTTGCGATATCCTTAGGAAACATGTATCAGCGTTTATCATTAGGCTTAATACCGATCATTAAAATCAAAAGCGTCATATTTATACTTTTTAGCATCACCTGCAGCAATTTAACACTCATTCATCATAGGAATATTATGTTTTTTTAAATATCTACACATTCCAGCATGTAAATGTTAACTAATAACCTTTTAAATCTATTTTTAAAAAAGGGAAATGATCTTCAGTTTATGTTAATCAGAACATTTCCTGGGCCACAATGACTTTTAAATGTATGACCAATGGATGGCACTATTACCCAGGACTCCACCAGCTCCAAACATGCTCTAATGTGAGCTTCGATTTACACGCTGAAGTTACCAAACACTTAAAAATAAAATATATATTACTAAAATATAAGCATCAGCTGCTGTTCTTTGTCACATATGATAATAAAACACATATATTTGGGTTTCGGACTAATGTTCTGTCAAAAGATGTCATCTTGGGCTCTGGGAAACGTAAACAAGGATTTTTCACTGATTTATCAGCATAATAAACGGCAGATTAAACGAATGTAAGCATGAGCTGAAGCCTTAAAACTAACAAACACACACATATACAAACAGATTTTTTTATTTCGGTATAAAAGACAGGTGCATTTTTATACAGTCTATATACACTGCTCAACGACATTAATAAGAAATGTCTGAATTGCTACAAAATCAGTGTAAACATTTTCTGGTTGGTCAAGTCTCTGTGATGAGACAGAAAAGAGTGCAGAGAACCTTCTGTAAACAATGCACACCCCCCTCTCGCTGAATATAACACTGTGCTGAAGCTACAGAAGAAACAATATAAAAAAGGATTATGCTACTGTCTTGATCGTTAGATTACACATATGGACTCATATTCGTTGGCACCTCTCAGTCCGTGACAGACAAACCATAGACGGTACATTTTAGTGCAGTTTCTCGTGTTTTCTGTGTCAGTTTATTCGTTTATTCCACGTGGATCCGCTCTGTAGTGTGTGTATACTATATTTACATTATACAATCATTCAGACACTTGGTGGCAGCGCTGCTACACTTTCCTGTACATGCTCCACTCTGCTGCTGGTCCCTCTTGTGCAGCTAAACACACATTTAACAAGCATTTGGAGGTTTCTCAGTGACACTTTGGTTACAGGGTCATTTGGCTGCTGATGAACAACCTTTAAAGGAATAGCTTCACCTTTGGGGAAATACACTTATTTGCTTTCTTGCTGAGTAAAACCACGTCACCCCAGTTTTAGCCTCTTTGAATTGGTGACCAATTACTTTTAGAGTTCATAAAAAAGGCATTCACATATATGAGTGAATTTTTTAACTCTGTACTGTCCCGTCAGGTCTTCTGGGTCAGGCCTTATCATTGTTCCAGAGTCCACACTAAGGTCAAGGGGTGATCAGGCCTTTGCTGCACGGAGGTCTTGGCTGTTATATTCGGTCTGCCGGCACTGTGTCAGATTGTAAATCCTGTCCTGAAACACATATTTATCGACTCGCCTCCTCATCTGACAACGTATTGATTGAGAGCTGTTTAATGTTTATTCTGAACAGTTTTAATTGTTTCAAGGTCTTTTTTTTTATGTGTGATTGTGTTTTAATGTCTCCCTTCAGTGGGAAAAGTGCATAAAAAGTGCTTTACAAATAAAATTCGTATTATTCTTATAACTGCACAGTAAATACAAAGTTACAGTGGCTAGTTTAGCTTAGTATAAAGACTGGAAACTGAGGGCAAACTGCTAGCCTGGCTAAAGACACCAGCATATGTAAAGTTCACTTATCAACAAGTTATATCTAGTTTGCTTAATCAGCACAAAAAGCAAAGTGTAAGAATGACGTGTTGTTTTACGGGTGGTTGTGTGCCGGACTACTTCTTGGCCAGGTGCAGTGTCTTCCTGGAGTCATCATGGTGAAGAAACAGTAACCTTCTGTACGTTTACACACCTGCTCCTGTACAAATGAGATTCTGTTGTGTTTAGACAGAGCCAGGCTAGCTGTTTCCCCCTGTTCCCAGTCTTTGTGCTAAGCTAAGACTACTGTCTCTCGGCTGTAGCTTCATTTTTAGTGTACGGACATTAGAGTCGTAAAGGCTTTTTCATCAAACTCTCAGCAAGAAAACAGTGAGCATATCTCCCTAAACGTTGAGGTATTCCTTGCTGACTGCTAAACTAACTCCTCATCCATTATAACACAATGGTTCCCAACCTGTTTGACTTGTAACACATTAAATCTTCAGATTATTTCATTTGATTTACGGCCCAAAGAAGAAAAAAATATCCAATATTTCACACAAAAAAAAGCAACAAACAACAAAAGTCAAACAGAAATTAAAATTTGTGGAGCAGAACTTTTGCTCTTTCGACTTTGGGTTGGGAACCACTGCATTATAAGATCCCCTCCTGCCAAAAATCCTTGGTTTTGACGTTTCCTGGAGGTGAAGCTGCTGTGGAGGTTGAATTAACCAGCGACCTCACTTTCCAATAGATCAAAATAAAGCTCATAGCTCATTCTATCCAGATCACTAATGCTGTGGTCATCTCTGAAAATAAAAGTCACTGCTATTTACATTTATAACTTGACCAGATTTCCTCCTTGGCCGTACATGTTTGCCAGTTTGCCCGCAGCTCTGCCCTCTAGTCAATTTTGCACTTGTGTTTGTACCGCTAACACTCAGAGTATATCGTTGTTATGGTTGTCTTCTCGCCACGCCTCATATATGCTGAAGTTTGCCTTTAAGGATTCAGTTTTTTGGGTTCTGGGTGGCCATCATGAGTCCAGGTAGATGGAGTAGATCTGGTTGAGGCAGCGGTCGACGCCTCCTGCCTGGAAGAGGAAGCTGTCGTCTGAGCAGGGAGACATGGAGTACCCGCCCCCCGCCTGGCCCTGCAGGTCCTGCAGCACGTCAAACCCTGACAGAAGGGAAACAGCAGGACATTTATGTTGTACAAGGTCCGTCCAGCCATCTTGCCCCCTAACCCCCCTAACCCCCGCCCATATGGACGCCTTCTCTCTGCTTAATTGCTGTCTTACCTGTGGAGTGAGAGGCGGAGGAGTTTGTGAAGTAACTGGCGGGTTCGAATCCTCCATCGCCGACCGTTTGAATCGCCTTTCCTTCTCCATACAGACATCCTTGGAGAACCACAAAGGAAACCATGAATGTGAAGAACGACACCAAAAACTACACGTCATGCTGATGTGATGGTGAGGCTGCTGAGGTTCAGTGAACGCCGTCACTACCTTGCTGCTGTGAGAACGCTGGTTGGTGGCTGTAGGGTTTGTGGTAACCCTGCAGCTGGACGTCCGCTCTGTCTGACGAGGCGCTCACTGGGCTGACGTCAGCGGACATGAACAGTGATGCTGGTCTGTTCCTGTTGCAATACAATCCCAGGTAGCTGAATTATCACTTCCCCAACATGAACATTGTTGCTTCAAACATTAAAGGAAAACACTGACAGATTTAAATGAGAAGAAATGGGTTAAAAAGCGTGTTTGTCTACTTTAACGAAAGCTGCAAACGTTAGCATGTTTTGGCTAGCTGTTTCCCCCTATTTCCACTCTTTGAGCTAAGCTAGGCTAACCAGCTGCTGGCCGTGGCTTCACATCTACGCTACAGTTATGAGGAGTCATTAATCATCTCATCGAACTCTTTAAAACTTAAGACCTGCAGATTTGAGTCTTTATTCTAAGGTGGATGTAAGAAAATGAAAGAGGACTGATACGTTACTGACACAACCCAGTTGCATTTTTATAATACTGCCTTTGTTTTTTACTTTCTTCCAGTTGACTCAAACACTTTAAAGCTTCTGCCACAAAACGACTTCTTCAGTGTTTCTAAAGCGTTGTAACCTCAGCACTGATGTCTGAGCTCCACTGCTGAGCCAAGAACGCTGATGGTAAAACGATGCTGGTGTCAAAACCGAACTATTATATAATGTGACAGTTGAAGACAGAAAAGCATAACATTTCAAAACAACAACCATTTAAAACAAAATATAATATTATAACATGACAACTATGTTTTCCAGTCACATTAGTTTTCATTCAATTGAATTCATTATATAATGGATTTTAGAGGTAAATCATCTTAGAACGGGGCTCAATTTAAACTAAGCAACAGGTTTGATGTTTTTTTATCTACTGTAATTTAAACACAAATCTCTGATCAAATCAAACCCAGAACTAGTGCTTTGCAGTCGTTTATGCATTAACCTGGCAGCAGCTGTGTTATCAGACACAAACATGTAAATACTTTAACTCGTGTCCAAACAGTCCAGTTTATATAAGGAAGCGCTTCCTCGATGCTGTGAGGGGGGTGGTGGTGGTGGTGGGGGGGGGGCTTTGTGTGGAGCTGTATCCATCGCTACGCTGCAAGAATGTGCTGACTGTGCACAAACACTCTGACTCAACGTGGAAACGAATGAGTCAGTGGAGCCAAGTCGACGAGAAGAAAGAAAAGCAGCCGAATAATCTCTCCAAGGAGATATGCAGCTGAAAACCCCCTAAAATGGTATGTGAACCCCCCCCCCCCCACACACACACACCTCCTCCTTCTCCTCCTTCAAAGACCCCGCTCTCAGCATTTAATGTGGCCTGAGAACTCTCCTGCATGATGTGCTGCAGCATATTGGTCTCCAGAGAGCCAAGTGGCCTTGGTTTGTGCTGGAAGGGTTTTAGTGGGCTTCATAAACAAGCCAGGCCTTGTCAGAGGCACCGATGGCTGCCGGCCTAAGCGCCTCCGATTTTCGTATCCGAGCAGCCATAAAGAAAGGAAATGTTTGGAGATTTCTTTACATATCTATCATCTATCATCCCCAGGTCTCTTTATTACCTATTTCCCATGTCAAATGCTATTAGGTTTTATTTAACAGTCTCTGCTTTCGGTGGAGAAATACCATAAAAGCCTAAATTAATCAGAAGGACTTTTTGAAACCCAAATTGATATAACTTACAGATGGCTGTGGCTTCTCAAGGTAATAAAGACCAGGCTTTGTATAAGACTATGTCAACAAAGTGGCCTTTGATACAGCACGACGTTGAAATGAATGTGCGGCGAGCCCCAAGAATTCAACACTTCTCACGGATTCCCCTCGGTGGCCCCAGAACCATCGGAGCTGACCCCGGCTATAAACAAGGCCGTTGGCCCCACGGCTTACATTCTTGCGACGCTGCAACAACATAGCTGAGATGTCTGAGCCGTGCCGTGCGTGGCCCTGCTGCGTCGGCCTGTCGTTTTGTGGCCGGTGTGCCCGAACTTCTCAGATGCATGAGCTTAACACGGAGCCCACGTCTGAGGGAGCGGCTGTCAGCACGGCCTCAGGAAAGTCTTTCTCTGATCATATTTTACCGGCTAAACCGCTTCATCGCCTTATATCTGGAATTTGAAGAATCCTGCTTGCAGAATTGAAGAACTTCACATGCACATTATACTTCTGCTTTAATCCACCACAGCTTTTTAATAGCAGCCCACTTGCACTGCATCAGAGGAGGTTTACTAAAGGTGCCAGCTTGTGCACGCTAAACTGATCTGTTTTCAGTTTTGGCAGACGAAAGATGCCAGGGAACTTATATATAGAGATTTACTGGATCACAGAGGATCATGCTGAATGTATGTAACACAGATGGAGATTTAATGTGATCTACGCGCTACCAATCAAGTGCTTTGAGAAACTAGAGTACACTTATTGCATGTTAGAGATACAGTAAATACAGAAAATGCGCGGACATGTCAAACATTTCAGTGAAACCAGCTATTTGGATCCGATATCACTCGGAGCATCTGCAAATCAAACTTCATTACTTCCCCTTCCTTCAGATTGTATAATAGTGTTTCTGTGCCGCAGCCAACCCCGGTTGCTGCGCCGCTATCTGATGGATGTGCTGCTCCGAAGAGCCAATCCAGCTCTCCACCAGCCCCGCCTCGACCGCACAACACACAAACACTGCACATCACAAATACTCGCTGACGGACAAGCCTCTGAATCCCTCAAGTATTAAATAATTAAAAGAAGTCGGAATGGCTCGTCTCAGCCAGAGTAAACACGCGCCTGCCTATGAGGTCAGAGCTCAATGCCGGCTGTGCCGTGAAGCAAAGATAATTTACTTTCACGTGTTTAACGTCTCGCTAAGTCATTTGGGGGAAAAACAAGTGCTTGTCTGGTATTGACTTTGGCAGCCCGACGTGTCCTGCGGGCACCAGTGGGATTCTATGACATCCTCAGTCTCCATAAAGAGACGTCAATGGACAGACTTGTGCAGAGCTTCATGGAAGCTCTGGCTGCAAAACCTGGAGGAGATGGAGGCTGAGAGATGCTGCATTTAGGCAAGTTCTGTGTCCTAAAACACACAGACAGCAGCTCTTACCTGAACATCAAATTAAATGACTTGTGGTTTACTAAAATATTACTTTACAATTTAAGATGTTTGGTTTTACACCTAATGAGCTGAAATAGCTTCTTGATGAACCTGGGTGTTTTTTTTACAAATATATCCAACACTATAATTAATTTGCTACAACTTTTGAGACATTTTAAGGCCTGTTGGAGGTTGTCACACATACATTAAAGTACATTATACGGTTTATTACTAACACTACACTGACAAACACAACTGTTTTGGGTTTGGATTTGTGTTCAGACAGGAAAAATACATCTCAACATCTCTGTGTATTTGCAATTTGCAACTTTTGCAACTTAAGAACTGTATATTGGTTAGTTTTAAACCTTGAAGCTTGTTTTAATCATGATTATCTCAAGTAAGGTGGAATCCTTCATTTTAAAAACTTCCTTCGTCTCATGAATGTATTTCATGAGAAAATACGCATTTTGTATCTTTTTCAAAATCACAGTATTTCCAAGAACGTTACAAGCCTAAAATCTAAAATTTAAGACCATAATCCACCGACTTTCAAGGGTTTTCAAGGCCCGTTTCAGCACCCCACACATATGGTGTAAAACGGAATAACATTGTGATGCAGTTTCATTACTAACGTTACAATATCCTTTTTTAATTTGACAGCAAGTTCTTAGCACATGGTTCATTTACTGGAAATTTTCCGCAGCATGAAGTCCATGAGATGTGGCAGACAGTTTAAATAAAATGTTGTTTTCCAGTAAGTGAACGCTAAAAATTCTTTGTCAAACTGCTGTTTCCAAGATCAGTAATAAACCTTAAACTATAGGTTTGAATTTGTGTTAGAAGAGAACAACCCATCTTAACCCTCCTCTTAATTCTTCTGCCAAGAACCTAAAGCCCATTTGAAAACAACTCGTGGAAATACTGGACAGTTTCATGTGAAACTATGTGTATTATATGTGAAGATTTTATATCATTTACAAAACCACAAAAAAATTTTTTGGCCCTTATCAGCTCTTTTTCATTGGACAGGCTGCCTTTGTTGTTACTGTTGTGCCAATAAAAGTTAGTTTACAGACATTATTCAGAGACCAATGATTTGACGCCATATTGTCCAGAAAATGCTGTCCAGAAGGCTGTCAGCTGTATCTTTTTAGTCTCACTTCTACTTTTGTACTGGGCCAGACAAAATTTGTCTCAGTTTACAGTACACATAAGTTCTGCGGCCTCCAAGTACCCAATCACTGCAACCGCAAAGCCATAATTCCCATCTCTGGTGATAATGCCTCTGGTTTATTCAAGAATGCATAAGCTCACATCTCTCTCCCTGTTTCTGGGCATGTGTTTTCCAGACAAGAGAGGTGAAGCAAAGTGACTATAAAATCACAAAACATCAAAACAGGGTCCATGCATTCGAGGTTAAAACACACTTTGTGTGTTGAGCAGTTCAAAAGCGCATTAATACATACAAGATTTGTATGCAGTGCTTTAAGAACCGATATCACATGCAGAGGGGAGCAGAAAACTGTGGTCAGTTTTCACTATTTTTAACTTTTGTAAAAAATAGCTCAGAATGAAAACTACCAAATGTAAAAACGAAATCCCATTCAGCTCCATTGTATAGGTTTGGCAGCAGAAGTCCCTGCAGCAGATAATTCAAAACCTTGCCAGGCACCACCAGGGGTAAGTGGGAAAATATGTTTGTTTTTTTGTGATTTGGATTAAGTTTGCCCCTGAGTACATCCTTAAGTAAAATACCCTGTTTTCCAAGAAATAAAAGCAATCTAATTTTTAAAAAGCATGACAGTGAGAAAATAAAAATATATTCTTTTGACATTTATGGCTTGCTGTATCTCATGATATTAAAGGTCATTTTTTTATTGGTGACTTCACTCTATGAAGCAATAAAACAAGTGCAAAACTCTAAACAGCAATAAAAAAATGGGGACAATAAACAACTGTATTACTGTTGAGCTTCCCATGAGCAAGGCACTTAACATCTAACAACCAGCTATAAAAAGCTGGACAGATTCAAGGAGTTAATGTGTGTAAACCGCAGCATTGCTAAAGAAGCCCTTCATGTATTTACAGTCATTTTCCCCCTCATGACTAAATAAATAATTACAAGACATTTAACTTTACTGATCAACTTGCAATTGATCGTACACTCACCCCTCTCTCATGCTCCCCGGGCTTGTTAGCGAAGATATTGGGCTGTTGGAGTCAAAGTTTCCCTCCAGGCCTTGATACCTGGCGCAGGTCTCTGCTGACGGAGGGAGAAACTCAGAATTCACCCTGTTGTGGACGGTGCTGCTGTTTGAGTACACACCTGAAAGAGAGGTGTGAATTTAGTGAAGGAGTACTTCACTGAAAATGTATGCTTTGAGTGTACACAACCACCACGTGAAGGCTTGAAAGGCAGCTTTGAACGGTTTCTAGGTGGCTCCTTGGTGGAGGTTTGTGCAGCTACAGCTTAGATAGTATCATAGTATATACCAGTATCATAATATCCATAGAAACTTCTAAAACTGTTAATGCAGCATAATACACTTCCAAGCTGTCTGTCCTTATGCTTAGTTTGTTCCAAACACTCAAACATTCACCAAAATATGGCTAAATACATAGCCACAGGTATGTGCTAGCACAGTTAGCTGTTTATGTTGTTAGCTCCCAACCTAAGCAAGCTAGGGCTTCTCGATTTATCTTTCAATTGTACTTTTTAAGTAATCAGTTCATCATTTAGTCTTTTACATGTCAGAAGATATTCAAAAATGTTCATCAAAATGTCCCAAACATCAAGGTGACATCATCAAATTACTTGCTAACCTAAAAATAATTTGCAGTGATGAAAAGCAGCAAATGCTCAAATATAGAGAACCGAATCTTGTTATATATATATATATACACACAATATGTCAATAACCTTTCTGTTGATCAACTAAATGATTTATCAACTAATCTTTCCAACACTAAAACAAACACTGAAGCTATAACAGATCAAGCTAGCTGCGCTAGCAAGGAAGAGAAGCTATATTTAACCACATTTTAGCTACTTTTGGGAGAGCCATTCCCTGCAAAGTAGCAAGCTACACACTCTTCAGAGACAGCTTTCAGGCCCACAGGGGTGAAGTGTTTGATACTAAAGACACAAAGGTTTTTTGTGGTGTTCATTTAAAGCTGTAACATAAATACCTGCTCGCCATTAGCAGGGCTTTCAACACAGCTTTGATTCTGAGTTTAAGGGCAGCTGATGATGATAGCAAGTGTCACCGTAAATTTAGCACACATACAGTAATGTATATACACAGGTATATACATAACAGTCAGAAAGTTGGTTTCAGGCTTTAACATTTGCCCATTTCTGATAAGGAGAAAAGTCCTCTTGGGACATTTTCAAAATTAAACACTGACATGCTTGTTTCACCCTGAATAAACATAGCCTGTAGTGTGCCGTTTGAGGCTTTCCCCTCAAAGTCTTCTGGGTAAAACTGCAAGTACTCTGAAGTAATAGACATGGACAGCTCTCCTGGACACTCTCCCCTCTCTTTTGCCAACTGAGCCTCAGTGTACCTGACAGCTTCTTGATCCCGGTTCAGCCATTGAAAGGGAAAGAAAAAGAGCTTGGCTGGAAAACCGGTTTGGAGAGGCTGAAGGACGGGCGGGGAGGGGGCAGTCAGTGCCCGGTAATTGGACAAGGTAAACACTGGCATGATGAGCTATCATCGAAGGAATGGAAGAGGAGGGAGAGGAAAAGGAGCAAATGAGGCCATTGGAGAAAATGAAAGAGACAGTTTAACTGCCCTGGTGTTAGGTCAATTAGTCTCTTCTTTGTTTTTACTAATTTCCAGAGAGATGTTGGAGGCTAAATACAGACATACACTGCTTTTGCTACCGTTCATCTGTGCGTACCTGTGAAGTCATCTAAGCTCGGTAAAGGTGAGCTGTTTCCTTGGTGGGAGGAGGCAGAGCTGTGGAGATGCTGCCTCGCCAGACAATCACTCAAAATGTCCGATTCCAGCATTGCGTGCACCTGAACCTGTCAAACACACAAAATGCAGATGTTCATATAGATAGGTCGTGATAAAAGTATACTGTGGTACATCTGGTAGTGTGTTTTCACGTGGGTGAGCATGTGCGGTTGCCTGCCTGCGTGTAGGGATGAGAATAATTATGATAAAGCTGCAGCTTAGTTGTCTTCCAATTGTGTTTTGCTGTTGGGCAATACAACTCCCATGGAGCTCAACTTTGAAAGGATTCACTTTTCTTTTGATTACATACAGTAGATCAATTGAAAACACAGTGATGTTTCTGCAGGCAGTTTTCTACTGTTCATTTTTCAAAGAAATGATGATTGAACCAGATGCCTGGTTCTTGTTTCATCTTGCAATCCAGCTTCCCGAGGTACAAAATGTTGTTAGACAATATTTTTCCAAAATGTTCTAACAAAGTTAAGTCAAGGCAATTAACTTTATTATCCAACGTTAACAGAGCATCCTCCAGGACTTTCCAAAACAACGTATTGACAGCTCCAGGACTCGTAAGAAGCTCGCGAAGGACACCCAGGAACCACAAAAGAGGCATGAATAATCAGCAAAAAATGTTGTCCCAAACCCCTGATACAAACTGCAATAGCTGTGACACATCAGCTCAAAGAAATGTATAACTGTAAGGAGTTTATGAAGTGCATGTTTAATATTTCAAAGTCCTATTTAGCCCCACGGGGTTTACTGCAGCGTAGGGCGTGTTAGCCATGTCACAACTTACAAGCACACGTGGTTCTGTTTAAACCAAACAAGGCATGGGAATACACACAAAGCCCCAGTGTCACTCACGGTCCATAGAAAACAAACAAGGCCCAGATAACGTCGAACAATAGGCTCCCTATTCTGACTTCCAGGGAGTGTGTGTAATACTTTTGTTGTATTTCATCCTACTGAATCATAAACATGCTTACTCCCTCCTCCTCCTCCTCCTCCTCCTGCTGCTGCTCTCCATCTCTTTCTCTCAGAAACAAGGCGCTCTTCATGCAGAGACAAGGTGCTACATGGAACCTCTAAGAAACACTTTTATGATGAAGAGGTTCTCTTAAAGGCAAGAAAATGTTCCTTATCATTAAACTTAGTTGTAAAAGGGGGAACGTACTTCTATGCAGAGTTTTGTTGCTGTTATGTTGCTTATTATCAGACTAAATCAAAAGTCTAGTCTACACACAATCAGGATCACTGTCCTTTTCATTTAAAACATTCATAAAATACTGTGTTCTTCAAGAAGTTTTGAAAACTTAATCTGTGATATCTGATACATTTCTGCCCGTCCAGCTCTAATCAGCTGAGCGTGTCTCAGTGCTCTGCTGTGATCCTCACATTCATCTAATCATTTCTCATAACTCATTTCCGCCATGCACAACGTTGTTCTCGTCATGGCAGAACATCTTCTGAAACAGTATTTGCACCATCCTAAAACTGCACTGAAACCAAGATTAGTAAACACCAGCTCTCAAACGTTTGAAAAATGAATAATGAAATGGATCCTGTTTCCATACAAAGACAAATTTCAATGACATTTTACACTGAGACTGTTTTCTTTTATTTTTTGCATCCGAGGCCAAGATGCAAGATGAGAGGACTGTCAAACAATAAGAAATAGCTGAAGGTGACGTGCTGGAGGCCTAGGGGTTCAAGACTCAGACCATGTAATCACAATGGTTCAAGTCCAGTCGTGTTCCTCTCCACTGTCCCGTCCAAAAAAAGCCCCAAAAAGTAAAAGTAAAAGCTAAAAAAAACAGAAAATAGCTTATATAAACCCCCTTTGCTATATTTGTTATTTATAGCCACTTCTGCTGTTCCACCACCTGTAATATAAAATAATCTAGCTTTAGAGACACATGAGGTGTTTGTTTCTAATGCTGGTGATCAGGGGAGTAATCATATCCTGCTCTCAGCTACTAAATGTCCAATATGTCAAAACACAGCTGGCTGTCGTTACCTTGACCTCCCCGACCTGAAGGCCTTTGGCTGAATGAGCTTTGACGTGCTTGCGTAGCGAGCTGGGATCGGTGTAGCGCTTGGTGCATCCCGGGATCTGACAGGCGTACGGCTTCTGTGAACGAACCACAAGAGAGGAGGTGAGAGAAGCGAGAAAGGACAATAAACTACGAGGAAGTACTCTGAAGTGTGTGTTTTTATGTTCCAAACGTGTTATTTAACACAAAACATGTCACCAAATATTAGTGTTTAACCATTTTTAGGTTCATGGTTTAACAGATTTAACTCTCTATTATGTACTCTATTACTGACTCACTCAATTTTAGGACTTGTGCCACCGTCACCACATAATAAGGTTTAAACCGTCACACTGGATATGATGTCAAACACAACACGTGTTAACAAATGATAGTTTAGTCGAGTCACGTCCAGAAGGTTTACAGGCGTGATTCTGTGTATTATACACACAAACATTTAGGATTAATGCTGTAAATGTGGTTACTCAGCGTGACAAGTGCACCGACAGAGAAAGGACGGACATGTTGATTATGTCAACATTTGACGTAATGTAGCATATTTACCTTTCGTCTGCAGGCTTAAGGAGAGGAAGAGAGAGAAGAGTTAAGAGGAACAGCTCAGCGTACAGATATACAGAGAGGTTGGTAAACTTTGAATCAGCAATCAGTTTATAAATGAAAGATTTATTTATTTCAGAAGGAGATTTGTAGGTGGAGTAAACTTTTTATAGCAAAGGTCCGTGACTCGAAGAAAATACATTATTATTTTTATTATTATTATATATTATTATATACATTACATCGATTAAAGTGAAAATTGGTTAAATAAGGCAGTCAATCAAGTCATTTCAAAATAAAAGACATTGTATTAAACATAAAGGAACAGGCTTTGAGGTGTGGTTATTCTGTAAACAGAACAATTCATGAGGAAAACCATTAAGTTCTTATATACAGACGTTTTTCCACCATTAAGATCAGATCGTTTCTGCTCTTGATTCACTGAGCTGGTGTCGCACGAATTTCACAATTCTATCAAAGTTGTAAGTTTAGATGAGTAAATGAGGCCATTTCCATGAATATAATTCCTTACAGGTTTTTCCCCCTTTTTCATTGCTGAGTGTTTAAGCAGGTGGCGTCAATTAAGTTCTCATGAAAACACATGTACAGTGTTTAGTTGAATCTTGTAGGTTTATGTACCAGAATCTGAACAACGCGAGTTAAAAATAATGACCTACATAGTAAAGCCAAATATTTTAGCACTAATTATCAAGAACAACTAACACACTGTTTATTAAATAAAGAGCTCTATAGTTCAGAGACTTGGCAGGTTTTTAAACAGCACAAATCATGTATAAGCTCAAAAAGAAAAATCGACCAAAGTAGTTTCCAAAAGCTGTTTAAAATAAGAGAAAGTCAGTATGATTTGTGAGGAATACGCACGTTCAAGAAACAAAGGTTTTAAAAAGTTTAAACATTTGTTTAACAATAATTCAATGAACAAATGTAGGATCAGAATGGCATTTTGGCTTTAGTATTGTAGTGATAGTGTAAAATGTTGTCTAGTGTTACCTTTGTTTGGCTACGTTGTTATTTTCTACTGTTCTGTTTTGTTGTCTTTGTCTTTTTCTCTTCTTTTTTAATCCCAAATTGTTGGTGTAATTATCTAAAGACAGAAATATATACACTTCAAATTTCAGACGTGCAATTACTCAAACAAAGATCTGGCATCAGAGCGAGCGCTGCTCTGCAGTGCCCAACGTTACATGCTAGCAAAAAAATTGGGCAGTATCTTCCTCTTGTGAAATTGTTTCTACAATATTCCCTGGGAGGCGAACTCGAAGCCTCCTGAGTCTAAAAGTGAAATGATTGCATGTCAGCTGCTAAAGTTAGGACATAAATGAATGAATGTACATGTCAGTGTGTCAAAATGATACAAAATAGGGGTCAAACAAAGCTTTCCTGTCCAACCGAAATGCATTAACATTGCATGCATTACCAAAGTGACAAAGAAGTCAAAGCTAAACAGAAAACAACCAAATGCAGTGTTTCATGTGCTGTTTTGATTGTTCACTCGTCTTGTTGCTAACTCGTCTTTATCATTAAAACAAGCAAAAGTTTCCGATTATGTGAGCTGCAGATTTGAGTTGAGGCACATCTGCATGAGCCTGACCTCATTTTGGGAACAGATCTTTCATAACACACTCAGTCATTTATAGTATTAGTAACACAATACAAGTTATTTAGTCAAACCTAAATAACTTGTATTGACACCAGTCTTTTCCTGCCCGCTTGTTATACTATATTCAGAAATTATTTACTCTCAGTTCTCCACTGGGCCTCCGTGATGGCGCCAGATGTGTCTGATTCTTGATTTGTGACGCAACTGCAGCCGCTATTAAGCAGCGTGGAAACCTCAAAGAGGAGAAAATAACTCTCTCCCCTTGTTGTAATAACACTGGGGTGCAACGTGCAGCTCCATCTCACCCGTGTAATAAGAGATCTGATTTGCAGGATTACTGCTAAGTCCTCATCACTTGTCAGCAGGAGTAAAAATAACTGTGGGCTGTAGAATAAATCCACAGCAGGTATGTAGTTTCACAATCCTAAAGAATGTCCAGCCTGTATATCAGGCAACTATGCAGGAAGACGAGGAAAGGCCGGAGGCACGATAGGCATTATAGGGATTATAGGGATTTTCTGCCTGTTTAGTGCATCACACATACAGCTTATTACACAGCAAATATCATAGAGAAATCTGTGTATTTAAAGCCTGCAGGAGAGTGAGGCTTTATACGCTGCAGCTCACTTCAGCGTGGAATAAGTCACATTGCAGGCTTCATCAATATGTTAAAATGATGGCTTTAGCACTGCACTCCTATAACACTGTCAACTCACGCTCTTTAAAAAAGAGGATCAAAATCGATGCGGCAGAACCAGAGATATCATCTTCCTATCATTCTTCCTTGTCAAAACCTGGCAACCACATTACCCACAATGCAACTCAACTACCGATAGTTCAGTTGGAGATTCTGGGTTTGTTATGGTAGTTGCGGTTAACGTAGGGATGAGGAGCTGTCTACAGAGGCCTAGTGAACTCGCTCCTTTCTGACCTTTCAGGAGACAGCAATCCTTTTCACATAAACAATAGTACTACACAAGACCTGTAAACACACTCTGATGTGTAAAAGTTCCCCTTTAAGTAAAAGACAATATCACAATGTAAAAATACTCCACAATAAGGAAAAACCTGCATTCAAAAATGTACTTTTTAAAAATGTTTGATATTTTCTTTCTCTCTTTCTGTTTATTTGGGAATATACTTGCTGGTTTAAAGGAGGTTCACACTTTTCAAGTCTGTCCTAAAACATTTGTTTGGTGCCCACATGAACATTGAAACAGTGTGAGCGATGGGGGACAAAATCCACAGTCCTCATATTGATCTAAAGGTGATGTGAGGCCTCAGGAGTCTGAGTGAGATACATCCCGTGGATATTTTACACAGCTACAGTCTTTTTAGAGCAAAATTCCCCCTTTTTGTTACAATCCTTCCACTGTACGTAGCTCAACAAGGCAACACAAAGCGGAAATAATATACCAAAAAGACTTTTTGTGAACCTAACGTTCAGAAGTATTATCAGCTAAATGTATCTAAAGTATCAAAAGTATTGATTTAAGCTGAATAACCACTTTCAGAGTGTTTCTGTTAATTATATATATATATATATATATATTATATATATAGGATTATAACATCAATGTGTAAGCAACGTTTAAATGTTGTAGTAGGTTCAGGTGGTTTATAATAGTTTATAACAAATCACTACAGCTGTCAAAGACATGTAGTGGAGTAAAAAGCACAATATTTGCCTCTAAAATGTAGGGACAAGCACAATAAAATGGAAATACTCAAATAAAATACAAGTGCTTAAGCACAGTACTTGATAAGTGTATTACTTTCCACCACTGGACATGAAGGGACCTTCACGGAAAGAGCCAGAATATCGACGCCATGTTGGAGCGAAAGGCAAGTTTAAAAGTTTGGATTTCAAGGGAAATCTCTTGTGTTTCTGTTCTGTGCTTTCAGGCAGCATCAGTGGTGGATTTCATAACTTCTTTTGCCACTGGAGCCTTGATTTACAACCACTGCCTCCGCTTCTCTGAATCCCCGGACACATTTTCAATTTCATCATTTAAAGTTATTAGATGGTGAATTCTGCTGCCTGTTTTATAAAGTCTGACAGTGCAAAAGCCCAAATATACGAGGTGTTGAGTTGAGACTCTCAGTTTAATTCCTTGTTGCTCACATTGCTGTATGGAAAGCTCTTTTCTTTCTTTTGATATTCATTCATCCATGCAGTTGGCATGAATCATAGCTGCGAACTCCGCCACTCATTTTGAATGAAACAAATGGCACCCTCGTGATTCCTGTGGGTCCGGAGAGTTTTTCATATGTGCGAGAGGTGTGATGGATGAAGACTTAAAATACGAGCGTGTTCCCGCACAGCAATTGGGAAAATACAGGGAGAAACGACTCGAAACTGGCTCATTCAGTGTTTCGTGGTTTTTTAAACTAAATGTATTTTCTTGGTGGAAAAAATGTCAATTAAGTGATGCAGTTATTACAGTGCACGAACGAGACGTGCACTTAACCTGTCTCTGCATGTTATACTGTGTCCTACTGTGGTCTTTACGTTCATTCGACAGCATTCTTGTGCAGTGAAAGTGACTCTGGGTCTCATTCGGACACGAGAGCAACATGTAAAATTACCACAACAATGACTTCTGTTGAGGAGTTTCACTTTGACTTGTGCAATAACACAACAAACTAATGATTAATAATATCATTACATTCACACTATACATTCATGTGTGCTACAGTAAGGTGCTTACAGACAGGTGTAGCTGTGAGTGTGTGTGTGTGTGTGTGGGGGTTGCTGTGCTCTGACCGTGTCCAGATGTGTGCGCTGGTGTTTGGCCCGGTCGCTGGAGTTGCTGAAGGCCTTGAGGCAGCCGGGGTGCTGGCAGATGTACGGTTTCTCTCCTGTGTGGCTCCTCAGGTGGATCTTCAGGTTCTCCAGACGCGAGAACGCCTTGGAGCAGCCCTCAAACTAGGAAACAAGGAAAAACAGTCTCACTACAACACAACACATCCACCAAATATAAGTTCATCTGAAACAGGTAGTTGGTTCAGGAGTTAAAGCAGCTGGAGTCAATATGTTTATATTAACAGTGACTGTGTGGGGTCACTTGTAGTGAAAAACAGACTCCACTCTGTAGTTCCCCTCAGCTCTGCGAGCGTTTTAATGTCTTTCAGCTCACTCTTTTGGTTTTCTGGACCACAACTTTACTGTTTTGGTTCATCTTCATCGCTCTCATCTACCTAACGTCCAGCCATAATGTCACCTGTCAGAGGGCCCAATAGTTTTATGACTGATACCCACTAGCGGTAGATCAAAACATCACTTAGCATGAATACTGAGCTTCCAAAGGAATGTATATAATGATAGATGACATCTCATTGGACCTTTCAGTAACTGAATAATTACTATTACCCTAGTTTTATCTCACTTCTGGTAAACAAAAGGGGGAAAAAAACTACCACAACTTTTATCTTCTAATACAAATAAAATACACAGTGAAGTATGTTGACCTGTAACTAACACATAATCACATTTCCACACTACAGATGAGATAAACATTACATAAACCTTAATGGGGTAACATATCACTTATTCACATAAATTAAGGAATTGAATCTTAAACACCAGGTAATAGCCTTTTCCCAAATAGCAAATTAGAATAAAACTACACACACACACACACACACATATTGGAAAAGGTTTCTGTTAAACTCGAGCCAGACAAGAAGCAAATATCAGAGTCAGCAGGCAACACGCTGCACGCCCTGAAAACAAAAGCTTTATAACTTCACTGTGTCACATTCAATCTCAAATCTCACAAATTTAAAATGATGGATGTTTTCATTTCTAATGTGCAAGTCAAAGTTAAAATGGAAATATTTCTCAAGGTTTGATCGAAACCTGCTGGAGACGATTAGACGATCACGGGAGAGGATCTTCAATCGAATTCACCTCGTTTTGTATGTTTTGAGGATCCAACTGGAAATAATCCAGTTTATAGTCCTATTTAAGTGTCATCTACTAACAAAGAGAACAAAAAAGACAGAAAATCACTGTGTTTGTTAGAGGATAACATGACATTTAAATGAGATTAATACCTCACATATTTCAGAGGCATTAGAAGATTTAATTCAGGCTTTGTTGCATTTGTTTCTGAAAAGGATGATTTGCAAATCTTCAAATGAGTTCCCGGTTTGATTCTTATAATAAAATACAAGAAAAAAGGGTTTCAACCTTTTTAAAGTAATCCAGAGGGAAATATGGAAACACTTCTTCTACCTAAAAATCATTCCAGGGTTTTATTAGGTCTCGCTAATGAGTCCGTAAATGTCAGTCACCTCATTTAGTCTGTACACATAAAAAAAACACTACATCATGGGCGTTAATTAAACCAAGGGTTGAAAACACCTTGAGAAAAGACAAAAACACAGAAATTAAAAGCAACACAAAGTGACTCAGTGAAATATTCATTAAATCATACACTTTATGTAAACTGAATCAGTTTGAGTTTTTTAAAAGAAAGAAAGAAGGACTTAATGCTCCTTCGGTCTTGGCTTGTCAGTTTACCCCTACGGGGTAGGCTTCGGTACGGCTACCGAAGTAAAAAGAAAATTCAAACAAATGTAATCCTACACTGCACATGTATGAACATAAATAGAAACAGATTTCTAAAGTCTCTGACAGAGTAGACATTTCAGCACAGCTTTATTTAAGCTCTGTTCCAGTTTATGTTCTTTATTTCCTCCTCGTGACAGCATGTTCAGTGCAGCGTCTTTTAAAGTCTCTGTTACCCAAAGAATAATGTTTCCTTTATTTTTTACATGAAAATGGGGAGATGAAAATAAATTCTAAGAAACTAATGGAAACACGTGCATTAATCTTCACTCTGTCTGACATTTAAAGAGGTTAACATCAGTACTGTCATTCGTCATGTTCCCCTGTGTTAATCAATTGAATATGAAAAGACCAAAACCAATAATGTGTTAGTCCGTCTCTCCGACTTTCCTTCTCTGTCTGTGGCTCTGAGCTCAAAGCCCATTGGTTCATACTGAAGATATATATATATACACTACCGTTCAAAAGTTTGGGGTCACATTGAAATGTCCTTATTTTTGAAGGAAAAGCACTGTACTTTTCAATGAAGATGACTTTAAACTAGTCTTAACTTTAA
>JAVQJL010092088.1:0-39856 GCA_036024295.1 Nannoperca obscura
AAGCCCCCCCCCCCCCCCCCACACACTTTCACACGCACACACAACATGGCCACACCCTTTCTTTCTTTTATCCAGCAGCACATTCTAACATGCTGCTGAACCATACAGAGTAGTACACACACACACACACACACACACACACACACACACACACTGCTTAGCACAAACAGCAGGGGGATGAGAGTGAAAAGTGACCCTTCCATTCTCTCTCTCTCTACCACACACACACTTTTTCTCTCTCCTCCCCATCCCTTTCTTTTTTCTCAGTTAGTCTTTCAGCACAAACACTTCACACAGAGTTGTACAATGAGCGCTCTATGGTGGAGGGAAGCCTATGTCTGCATTGTACTGCAGTGCTTTGTCTCTCACCATCATCACAGATCTTTCTCTCCCACCATCTCTCTGTGTGACTCTGTCCTTTCTGCTTTACTGTAGGCTGAGGAGTGCGTCAGTCCCCAGGGTCCTATATCTGGAGAGTTATGATGTTGACGCTCACTACATTTGCTGAAATTGTACAAAAACAAAAAGGCTGTGTATCATTATTTCTGCTGGACGATGAGGGAATTAAGGAAACATAAATGTCCAGAAATGTAAGAGTTTCAAAAATTCTGAAATGTTAGAACATAAACTATGTTTTCAGACTTATCTGTGTTCACATCGCAACAGATTCCAATGAGCGGCCTTTTGCATCATTCCTCTCTTTCCTTTGTCATCCACCTCTCCTTCTGTTATCTATGTTCACATCGAAATGGCTGACAATGAAGTCTTTCTTTCCCTCCATCTTCACTCTCTTTGTCTCTGTGTGTTATCTACCACTCTGAATCGATGTTCACATCACATCTCATGACTACACTTGCTCTCTGTTGCCTCCCCTGTCCGTCTCTGTCCATCTGTCTCTCACACTGTGGCAACTGACAAGGACATGGCTGATGCAAAATTGGAAGGATTTTATTAAAAAGATGTGTCTGGGAATGTCTCCACAATATCATGAAACCTATTGTGATGCATTATTAGACAATGGGATAAATTACACATAAATTACAACAAGTATTTAGTTAGTGCTGGTATTCAACAACCAAGGTGATATTTTTAGATTATTAACATTATTTAAAATCCTTCTGTTTGACAGCAAAAGGGAAAATGAAATGAAAAATGTTTTTCTCATTATTAATGCAGTCTTCATCCATCATGCTTTTGATTCTTTTTCGCAACACCTGTGTGATTAGATGCACTCACCACATACCAGAAATATCGTTACAGACCTTTTAGTTTATGTAAGACATGGGAAAGCACCATTAAACTGGAATGACTGGAGCTTTTCTGCAGGGTCTGTGACTGTCAGCTCTGGCTAATGAGGTATCTGGTCCCTCCATACTGCCTGCAAGTTTTTATGAAGCACCATGTGAAGAGATTTTTGTGAAGTCACTGTGTACTGTACTGTGTGTGTTCATGCATGTGAGACAGACAGGCAGTAGAGAAAATTGTTTTCTGGATGTCTGAATGCTTGTGTGTGTGTTTGTGTGTGTTCTTCTGGCACAGATGCTGTGTGTGTGTGTGTGTGTGTTATTTACAGGTCTGAATATTCCTGTAAATCTCACCCTCCCAATGTATTTTATTCATGCATATGCACATGTTTGCAGACTGCACATGTGCCTTGTTGCAGCATTATAGTAGGACTTTATTATACCTAATGCATTTTAATTAATGGACCAACATACCTAGTTGTGTGTGATTATGCACACGTGTCTGACTGTGTGTTTTACATGGTTCAGTAAATCCCTCCAGTCTCACTGCTCTGCTTTCCCCATGACAACAGTGAGTCATTTTTCCTGTGGCTTATGGGGACCCACACACACACAACCACACGCCACAACTTGTGTAAATAACAGTCCTTTTATAAGCATACGATAAGAGGCTGAACAACCACATAACCTTGTACTCTGACATACAATTTTTGTCGATCTGAGATCTAGATGGATTTTACAAGGGTGTGTGTGGATATGTGATTATATTCCAATCTTATTCTGTCCATTTGCTGACCTGCATAAGAAGGGGGTTTCATTCAAATAAATATTTTAATTTATTTTTCTTTTTAGTCATTGTGAAAATATTAATCCACAACGACTCTAACTAATGTAGGAACCTGTTGGCGTGCTTTACTTTTTGAATTTGATTTTATGTTAAGACTTCTGTTGGCTCAAAGGGAACACACAAACTCTATGCAAAACTAGTCCAATGATACAGCATTTAATTAATCCTAATCCAAATTCAGAGACCTCTGTCAGCAGAGACCTTTGTCAACTCAATGGCAACGTTGCATGCAATGTGGGAAGTATTTTCTTCATATAGTGCAGTGCAACTCCACACAGCAGGGGGAGAAGAATGGCCTGAAAAAGATTAGAAGACAATATTGTGTGTTATCTTGCACTACACTGCTGACTAGGAATGTATACATGTAATGAATAACCATTGTAAATGAAAATTCTGACACAACTTTGCAGACCTCTTCTGCCACTGTAACAGCTTAGATGTGGACTACAGAAAAAGAGCGAGACAGATGATTGCTGGCCCAGAGGGAGGACAGACACTGAGGTCGCACAGAGTGCACAGAAAGAAGTGTGTTATGTGTGTGTGTGTGTGAGATAGAGAGTGCATGGATGAATGACTAATATGAAAGAGGGACACACTGTATGACCTCTATCTGGGAGTGCTGCAGATAGTTAGGTAGCTAGCCACCTGGCTAACAAGCTAGCTAGCCATACGTTAATACGGGGCTGACAGGAAATGACTCATTTTAGAATGGCTTTTGAAAACCGCATGTTCTGTTTATGACGCACACACAAACGAACACACACTTTGCAGGACAACACATTCACATCCAACTGCCTGTTGAAGCCACACACACACACACACACACACACACACACACACAAACAGAGCCCAGCAATACTAGGTCAAGTTGTCTGTGCATCATTAAAAATGGATAACCATTTGACTTGCTGAGCTGGTGTGTGCGTGTGTGTGTGTGTGTGTGTGTGTGTGTCTGTGTGTGTTGCTATGAAGTGGTTTTTATTGGCCTGCCACTAAGGAAATAAGAAAGTCCCTCAATCCCTGATCCATTTTGGGTGAGTCATTGGCAGGTATGTACAGGAGATTAGACTAATGTGTGGGTGTGAGTGAACAAGTATGTCTGTGGGTGTGCATGATGATTCTTTGAAGTGTGTGTGCGTGTGTGTGTGGTGTTCGAGGTGTGTCTACGTGTGTTTGGATCAGACTAATCTGTTCAAATGGTGAGTTAAAAGTAGAGGTGGAAGGAAACCGGATAATTAAACAGAGATGGAGGATGAGCAGTGACTGTAACCATCAGTTTAACAGAGATTTTACAAATGGAGCCAAGAAGTACAGAGAAAATATATGCAGGATAAAGAGCCTCCATATACTGTATATTCTGCACACGTGGCTAGGGCTTCGTCAAATACTGTCACAAATTGCCATTAGATGCCAATGAACATTATGAGTTCAAGGACACTGTTCCAAATGCCCTTTTATGTACCTGCTGTAATGTGGATTTTATTTATATTGTACTCACACTCTGGCCCTCCAGTTACCATCAGGTTTCATTTGTTCTGGTGCCAGCCAAGCAGAGATGGCTTGTTCTTCCCAGGCATGGGCTAAAACAACCATTTCCCCTCAGTCTGTCTGGCACTGAACAGAGGGGATGTTTTCTTCTTTAAGTGGATTTTAATGTTTCTGATTATCCAAATTATTTCAGTATGGACTGTGACAATGCATAATAAAACAAGATGTTATGGTTAGCATCAAAATGATGTTTACAGGACTGAAAAACAGTATTATGTTAGTCTGAGAAATAAATAATTGAATGTTAAGCTACAGTGGCTTGTATTTGCTCTCCGTGGTGCTTAGACCCAGGGTTTCAGACTGTTTTTAGTTGTTTATGTGCCATTAGGGTGGAAGACGGCACAAACACAAGAACGTCATCTAAATCAACCCCAATTCTTAAATCACACTCGCACTCATGTTTGCTTCCCATCATCCCAATTTCATCATCTTTCCTACTGCCTTAAATATCGAAAAACAAACTAGCAGGAAAAAAGGAAGTAAAGAGAAAAATAAAATGAGCAAGCTGCAACTAGAGAGACACAGACAGTGAAAACAAGAAGCAGATAAACTCCCAGTTGAGGCCGAACAGCGTCTGCAGGCAACGGTAGGGTCATGGATCTCTCAGCTAAATTTAAATCAAACGGAGATGTATTCGAGTAGAAATCAGTGTCCAAATCAGGATGAGGAAACTGCAGCACACACTGCACTGCAAGGATGTGGGTAGGAGGTATCGAGAGGCTGAAATAGACAACAACAAGGCAGAGAAAAGGGAGAAGGATAGAAAGATCTCTCCTTTCTGTCACAACAGTTTTGACACATCTAGACCCATGAAATCTTATGACTGCGCTCTGAACAAAAATAACCATTCATCATCACGATCTGAGAGAAAAATCAATCAAGCGGATGATGAGACAATCGCTCATGACTTTCAAAAAATACAATCTTATGGGAAGTACTGCTTTTTTTGTTCGACAGACAGCAAGAAGTCTGACCTTAGATACAACAATAATAATAATAATAATATGGATATAATAAAAAGTTGACATAACATAAGGGATAAAGGTTTGTAGCATTTGTATTTATACAACAGTGCTGAAGAAAGTGTTCTAGCTAACACATTAGGTTTTTGTTTTATGGGAAATTAGCAAAATTGTCACAAATATAAAGAAAGGGAAACGACACCAACCAGCGGACGGACTATAAAGTCCTGAACGTGCTGTGCAGTGATATTTCTACAAGAGTTTTCTTCGTACCACGCACACACACAAGAACGGATGCTGGCGATGAGTTATACATTCCTGCTGCTGCAGTCACGCTATTCCACGGATCAGCGGTCGGTGGTGGTATCGCACAATGAAATGGAGAAACGGCTAACAAAAGTCGTGAAGAATAAGACTGGAAGCATGTATGAATGGATCTAAACAATGCATGATTAAAAATATATTTTTAAAAATGACTTTACAAATGTTTTATAAGGAAGGAAATGCATGTAGCGCGTTTGTCCGGCCTCAAGGATACAAACAACGTGTATTGTTGAGGAACTCTTAATGTAAACATACAGTAACTGCATAGAAGAAAACACCAGAGAGCGCCTGACTCCCTGTCTCTGCCGTGAAAGTTGAAAACGTCACCGCACTGCAACCAGGGTATGTGCTGAATGTTGGCACTGGACTTTAACTGTGTACTGCAGATTCATCCAATATGAACATAATCCCGAGAGAAACTGAGCTGTAACAATGCATAGCACTAAAACCTGCGCAACCTGGAGCCAAGCGTGGGTTTCTGTCCTCTCTGGTAGATTCTGGCCCAGATCAGCATATTAAGCTTAGTCTTGAGATATAACAACATAAAGTGCAGCCACTTTACACAATCCACGTCTCAGTTAGACATTCATCTCATGTTTGTGACTGCTGTGGATTTAGTAAAGGGATATCGCTTAAGCATCAAAGATTCCCCAGATTCACTTCATCGGTTCACATCATGAACCCAGTTAGCACTGTGTGTACATTTTATGCATTCAGTGCATTTTACTTTCTTGCCGCAGTCCGCCCAACCTAACCTTTCATGACACACCTTAAGAATATTCAGCCGGTAAGTTTGTCCTGTGACCCCTGAGCATGTGAAATGTCAAGCAGTGACAACAGATTTAGGTGGGACTCCGGCGGGCTGACAGCCAGCACGGCAGGAAGGCAGAGACGCTTTGTCCAAGGCACTGACATTTTGGGGAAGAGAATGTGAAATATTGGCTGACATTTGTGCTAGGGGAGCATATGTGTGTGTGTGTGTGTGTTTGTACGTGTGTCCTTCTTTGTGGGCGTGTGCATGTGAAGACGGTTGTGTGAGACACAAGCCTGGGAGCAATGAGGAAGAAAGAGCGAGGAGGGAGAAGATACAGCACGCTGAGTTGGAGACATAAACATCCTACTGTCTGAAAGATGTAGCCATCGTCCCACTTTACACACTTATGCTGGACAATTTCAGAGCTTATACTTGCCATCTTTATGCTCCACTGACTGTTTGGAAACCCAGGCAGTATTAGTAGGACAGTGTGTCTCCACAGTAAGACAAGATAGATCAGTGTAGCCCTGCAGTATTGCCCTAAATAAGAACACAATGTCTATTTGGTTGAAGCAGTGGTTCCCAACATATTTGGCTTGTAACCCTTTAAAATAAATTGTGTGCCTGTGACCTTTCATCACAGGTTATGTGGCCTTATTGTGGCCAGGAGTCCACTTATTGTTTCATGAAAATAGCCAGGAATTCATCTGGTATTCTTTTATTACTCTTGATTTATCTTGAGACCCCTTGATTGGTCTTGACCCCCATGCTGAGAACATCTGGATAAAGGGGTTAGTGTGCTGATACTGAAAATTAAAGGAGCAGTTTAACCTGTTTGCTTTCTCGCAGAGTAAGAGATCCATTCTGCTCTTATGTCTGTCAGTCAAATATATCGTTTTACTCTCAGCCGCCTGTCAGCTTGAATAAAGACTGGAAGCAGGGAGAAATGGCTAGTCTGATGTCTTTACTTCTAAACGTTATATCTCATATACATTTATGTATTATATCTTATTTGTTTAGTCTATACAAAAAATTAAGTATAGCTTTACAGGGAGTTACAGGAATATTTGTTGGCCAAGAGCAGTGACCTCCTGGAGTCTTGTCGTTGCCTTGAGGTTGCCAGGCAACCAGCGGAGTTGGTTTAAGTTCTCATGTTTTCAGTATTTAACTTTCAGTTTCATTTGAAACTAAATGTTGTTTTTCAAACAAGATGTGAAAACCATCAACTGCAGACAGTTACATTACACCTATACATCTTTATCTCCCTTCATACACTTTATTCTGAGTCCTCTTTGTCGCTTCTGTTACTGTCATGTTTTCCAGCACACGTTTGCCCGCAGCAAAAAATGGCAAAACAAATATATATAAACACTGGTGAGTGAGTAATAAATGATTATAATTTTGAAAGAACTGAAAGATTTTCTGTGATGAGTTATTTTTTTGATAAAATCTGGGACACTTCTGATTAGACTGTCATCGCCTGTCTACACCATTGATTGTAACTGAGGCTGTTGTACCCTGTTGTGAATATAAGTAGAAATCCAGTCACTGGGCACTTCTGGTAATATTGACAACCATTCAGCCTGACCAGTAAAAATCACCGTCATTAGCATTATCAGTGCGCCATCACCATCACTTCTGTAATGATGCCAGCTGATGTCAATAAAGATTGTCATGTCTGGAAACTGTGACAATGCAAGACGGAGGACATCGATATCGCCTCGGATGAATCACCCTCAGACTATGACAAATATAATAAAAACGCCCTCACAAGAGAGAAGAGGGTCACGATCACCTTAACAAGAGAACAGAGCATCACAATCACTTTCTTATAGAAATTACATAAAAACAAATGACGCAAAAATGTGGCCCAGTCTAAGGAACAGCTCGAAATATCGAGTTTTATGATGCATTTAAGTTTTAGTGGATTATAAAGCACTTATCCAAATTAAGGTTGACCATTACTTCATGTCCTATGATGCATGACACTGCATATAGCACATTACAATACAGTATAGTGCTGCAGGGGCACCGCAAGGCATTCTGGGATGTGTCTGCAAACAATAGGCAGGTTTTTCTTCTCTACAACACCTGCAATCTGCAAAGCCTTGAGGTAATGAACTGCTATAACCTGACAAAATGTGTTATTATGTAAAAAGACTGAAGTGGAGTATTTGAGTGATAACACAAATGTATGATGATGGTAATGATAGAATTGTTAACACGAGAAACCAATGAAATACAAAACCGGCTTTGCAACGAATAAAAAAACTGTTAAAACCCTGTAGGCTGCGCTGGCACCAAAACAGGGACAGTCAAGCTGGACAGTCAAGGACAATCCAATGTAACCCTCCAACCATGACTGCTACACAAAGTGATAAAACAAACAGAAACAACAAAGTAGAGTGCAGCAGAGTATTGCATTGCAGTGAAACCCAGGGAGTCCGTCAGTTGTATTGACGGTGTGTTTGGGGATTATTTCCTTCATTTTCTTTTGGCAGGTTAGACTTTCTTTAAGAGATACTTTGTGCCAAGAAAAACAATAAAAATGTTTGTGTGTGTGTGTGTGTGTGTGTGTGTGTCTGAGAGAGAGCATGAGTGGGGAAAGAGAGTGAGAGAAAAAAAGGAAGGATGATATGTCTTATGGGAAAGACAGGGAAAGCAATGAGGAGAGGTGATGCCAAGGTACCCTGCTGTTTTCTCTCTGACTAGAGGGCACAGCTACATTTCCTCTCTGTATGATTCTTTTTATCACATACACACACACACACACACACACACACACACACACACACACACGCACACACACACACGCACGCACACACACACACGCACACACACACACACACACACACACACACAGGCTTTGACTATAAACGCACACAATGGAGAAATACAACAGTTCATACTGCAACTGAACTGCATGTTACAGTCAGGATAGAGAAGACACACTAGTATGCAGGATATGATCGTGTTTTTGGAGTATGCTACTTATGTGTTTGTGAAGGTAAACATCATCTCCAGGTGTCTGAAAAATCGAAAGATTTTTGTTTGTCACTTGGGGGCAGCGCAACAAGCATCAAGTTTATATGGTGAATGTGTTCGCACACAGTGGCTTATTTTACACAACGAGCAGACAGTGTGCAACATTAGCAATCGTTTGTTACGCGTCCACCTAATGAGTCAAGTGTTTTTTGGTCCTTTTAGTTTTGTTTAACTCTACACAAAATGCTGAGGGAAATGTCTGTCTGCAGATTTGCAGATTGTCTAATAGAATTACATGTACATCATTTGATCTATTGTACATGTAAAAACATTGATTATAGGAGCATATAGAAGCAGTATACAGCAGTAGTGTCCATGTTGCTGTTCTATTTGTGACTCGAGTGGATTTTAACTACAAAAACTGTTGTGCTTACTCAAGATGCAAGGAAATGCATTCATCAGAACTACAAAAATTAGATTTCAGAGTCTCACAAATGCTGAATTCCACCCCCTTTCCACGACCCTTCCCTTGTCCTCTCGTGCCAGCGCAACAATGCAGTTAGTTCCTCCATCAGCTGCCGTCTCCCCAGGAGGACTCTGTCTGCCGCAGCTTGCAGCCGAGTGGAACAATCATGCAGTCACACCTCAGGAACAGAAGGGGCCCACTCCCTCTGTTACAAACCCATCTTTCCAATCGGAGGTGTCCTTGTGACGCAGTGGGTTACAGCACAGAATGTATTTTCACAAGGTTGAGGATGTTAATCTGGCTTTGACTCATTAGATCTCGCTCCTTTCTCACACTCAAAGGGCATAACTGCTACATTGGTGAAATCCAAAGAGAGCATTCTTTTTTGTTCATTTGTTTTAAAAAAGTACACTGACCTGTCTACTAGAATATGTTAACTGATGCTCAGAACCTTTTTATTTTTCAGTTTGATATTGCAGATATCAACGGTCCAATGGTGACAGGGAAGACACGTTCTTGTGTTGCACTGATCTGTCTGAAAGAAGGCCTATAATTACTGCAACAGCATTTTAAATGCCATAAATACTTCACCAACCTGTAAGATTTAGAATTTGGATTGACGACGCATCATTAATTGGCTCTTGGTTTACCTGTATAATTATTGAGTTTTGACATGTTACGTTTCATTTCATTCCGTCTCTGTTTAATGACTCCTATTTTATGAGGTCCTGCCTGATTAGCTGTCCTTCAGCCTGTTTGTTCCCTTTCCTTTTTTGCTCAAAAATGCTTATCGTCTTATACTCGGCTCCTTAAGAATATACTTCTACCTGCAGATTTGCATTCCTCTCCCTTTCTTTTTTTGTCCTTCCAGCAGCCATATCTGCCCAAACAAGTCAGCTTCCCCGTTAGTCTTGATTTGTCTCGCTTTTGTCAATGTGAATTTTGTTTCTTTTCCATCACCCTTCTCCCCTCATCTCTCTCTCTCCCTACTCCCTTTCTTCTCTTACCCTCAGCGAGTATGTGTGTATGTTAGTGTGTGTGTGTGTGTGTGAGACAAAAAGAGGCGACAATGTGTTCAGCCTTTCAGCCAGTCTGAAGCCAATCAATGGGAGCTTATCAGGATGTGCTGTGCTGTGCTCTGCGGCTGTCTGCAGCCGAATCCAGAGGCAGATAGGACTGAGCCGGGTCTGTCTGGGCTGGACTCAACAGGGGGTGGAAGAGGGAAGGCTTAACAAGTGTGTGTGTGTGTGTGTGTGTGTGTTTGTGTTGCTGTATGTCACAGACAAGGATAGAGGGAAGAGTGTATGTCTGTCTTTGTTTCAATCAGGCTGGAAGATGTGTGTGGACATATGTGTGTTTTTGTGAGTGACACAGTGAGGTAGATGGTGTGTGTGTGTTTGTTAGAAAATCCTCTGCTGTTGCAGCCCTGTCCAACACACACCATGCGTGTTAGCTCCATTAGTTAGGTTGAAAACGTCGCTGACTCATTTCAAAATGAAAACCCTATAAAACCAGCCTCAAACATGCAGTTGATGGCTACTATTGGCTCCTGTATCATGCAAAAAGACTGAGGATAAAACATGTCCCAGGCAAAGTCAGCTGATGATCCTTGTAGAAGCCATGGAACAGCATTGACCTTGTACTGTTATGCAGAGCTGGTAAGCAGTATGATAGTAATTGTATAATAAGAAAAAGGAGTTATTTATTCTAAAATAACCCTGTTTAGCTGCTCAGCTTATGTACTAACATGAACAAAAAAGACACTTTAGATTTGTGCTTTATTGTTTGTATTTTCAAACAGTATATTTCACTGTCTCAGAAAAGGCTTACAGCATGAGGACTAACTGATGTGTTTAGCAATTGTAACTATCTTGCATAAGACGTTTGGCTGGTTTATCTTCAGTGTAAAATGTCTCAAATCCAAAGTACACTTTTGCTGTCGCTATTTTTGGTTTACAAAATGAGTGCAGTTCTTGCTACAGCCCGATGTACACCGCTTCGACGTGGAGAAATCCAAAGCTTCACAGACCTGCTGTGCCTAGTTACGGTTGCCAAGCTATGATTGGACAACCACTGTTCAAGGGAGGGTTTTAGTAAATGACATACACAAAGAGGGATAAAGTGATTATTGAGGGACTGGAAGAGAAAGACAATGAATGTGTGTGTAATTGTTCCACTTAGGCTTTGAGCCAACTAGCTAATTTAAAATTCAAACCATAATGGGTGCATAGGTTAGGTTAGGTCCTTTCTCACACACACACACAAAACATTTTCACTCCCTTCATTTGTACCCCACTTCCCTTCTGCCCAAAACTAAAGTGGCTGCTGTGATTTTGCCATCACTATGGTAATCACCAAGGCAACAAGTTACCTTAGTGACTTTTTTGTTGTTTTGTTTGGATCTCCCAATTGCTGCAGCTTCCTGCGGTTCATTTCCAGAGAAGATTGTAGCAGATTGTTTGAGGCAATTATAAACGTTAGCAATAAGGGAAACCATTTTTTTCTTGCATTTTTGATTCACCACCCTAATACATTTTATTAAAATTCTAAGTAATCACTTCAGAAAATTCACCTCTTGATGAAAATCAGATTTGCAGCAGAGTGGTGGCTCCCTCGGCATACTGACAACCAGAGGAGACTAATTGGGGTTTCAATTAGGGCTCTGTCGCACCAGACGACTCCTCCTCTCTCACTAATTAAAACCTCCAACCGGGTAATTATTGGTAGAGATGGATATGTGGAGGGGTGACAGGGGAAAAAGAGGCACATAAAGGGATGGATGGATGGACCACAGGGGGAGGTGGATGGATGGATTGAGGTAGTGGCAGAAAATTAGGGAAGTGATGGACAGATGAAGTGAAAGCTAGTTAAAAAGGAATAGGAGGTGTGAAAGATAAAAATATGGATAACATGAAAAGTGGTAGGGAGGGGATAAAGAGACCATTTTGGACAAACAGGGGCTGATGAAGGGAGGGAACGATGGAGGGGGAGGTAGAGAGGTGGGGCGTGATAGAGGGAGGTGTGCAATTTGCTTGGATCTCAAAGGATGGGCGATGGGGGTAGAGGACACGGAGGAGAAAGATCACTAGACTCTAATAATCAGTCTGCAGGCTACACTGTGTGTGTGTGTGTGTGTGTGTGTGTGTGTGTGTGTAGGGGGGTTGCCATGGCAATAAGTGCAGCTCGTTAGACAGGGTCCAAGTAGTCAGCAGCAGGTGTCCATCTGTAGCCGTCCCACACACACACACAGATATCTATCAATCAGCCTGTAATCTGTCACATGATTGTTAAGATCAAGTTAAATGTACTGGTGCATGTCATACAATCCAATGAAGGTAACAGAGATAGAAGAAAAGAAAGAGAGGAGCATAGTGAGAATCCACTGGTGTGCACTTGTCTGTGTGTGTGTGCACAGCAGAGTTTCCATTCATCAGCTCTTCAACCAATCAAATGAAACTAGTGGAATCAATAAAAAAAGACGTGTGACAAGTTATGAAATTAATTCAAAATAACATTAAATTAGCATTTAACCATACCATATTCTGTACATTGATTCTGTTCCTATTAAATACACAGAAAACTTGTCAGGCCAAAAATGTTCAAAGCTGCTGTCAGTAACAGATCCAACAGAATAACATAAGTCTTCACTATAGCAGCACGGTGCTTAGTGCAGATATCTTGCTGTGTGCGCACACTCGAGACAGCTACTGACGCCGCCTCGTTGAGCTGATCAACATTCTTTTCAAACAGGTTTGATTGTGTCTTGTGTGCCAAATTTGGTCCCCAGTATGATGTAGAAGCAATCAATGTTGCTGTGTTCTCACAACCAAATACTGCAGAGTGTCATCTTTAGAAAGCCTTTACACTGGTGCACTCAACCAATGTCATTAGATTGTTGGCAGGCTGTGCATCAGCCCCCTAGAAATTGGTGGTGGATAGACACATAGCTATCTGACTGTAAGGCCAGAGTTTTTAGCCATAACCTTGATCTTTCTTCAACCCAGTGATCTAACCATAATCATATCCTAACCTTAGTTTGTTTGCCTGTGTCTCCCTCTTTCTCTATTTTATTTGCCTGACTGTCGAAAACAAAAGTTTTGCAGAAATGTCCAGTATCAGTGTTATGTGGGTGCTTGGGTTTGTACTTTTGGTTTTATTCCATAGATTTATACTCCTCTAACTTCTTGGTTTGAGGAATTGAAAAACTATTGATGTTTGCTCGCAGTGACAGCCGTCTGAAAACACACCAAATGTCTTGTTTAGATGCAGTAAAAGATACTGCAATCACGTCTGCATTTAAAAAAAAACCTGAAGAGTCTATTTTGTTGTCTTTTTGTATGAGGTCTACACTGCCCACACATTTGAAACAAAGCTTGCAGACAAAAACTCGGCTTGACACACAAGCACCTCTTTCATTTCTCACTACAAATCCTATTATTGTGGTGGACTAGTTATTTGCTCTGAACTGCCCTCATCAGACAAGATCAAACCAGCCCGGTTATTTGACTCAATACAGCAGTCAAAACAAATGAGAAATAACTCCCAGATTGTTTTGCAGTGAGTTATAGTGTCTCTACTACTACTTCTTGCAGTAAAACCTACCCTTCCAAGCAGCCTTTTGCATATTAGTTTTTTTTTCTTTTAGTATTTATGTAACCATGTTAGACTCGGAGAAATATAATTCCCAAAACAGACCAGAAACAGCAATTAACGAATCACCAGGTGCTGTATTCACTACACAGGCAATTAAATATGCTACAGATCTTACAAGCCCTTATAGACTCATACGATGTCACATATTGCTTTCACAGCAGTCCTTAAATTTCTCGAGTGCATCACATTTTATTAATTTAAGGGCACAATGCACCAAAGATGTAATCTACCCTTTCAGAGGCCTCTCAAGAATCCAGTAGCATTTAAACCCCATACACTTTTCTCCAGTAAACAGCAATAGCTATTCTCCCTGGGCTCCACATATAAGTATATACATTTCGTTTCAAATCAGCAAATATTGGAGACACAAACTGTACCTTGAACTCTTGAACAAAAAGAAATAAAGTGTGAAGGATTTACACGCAACGTAATACATTTGACAAACAGAATAGATTGGATAGAAAAGGCTGAGAGAGCAACCAAATCTGTCTAAACTCATAACAGGAAATAACACAAAAATAAACAGGACATTTTGCTGGAACAATACAAATACTTTTCAAAATGATATTCATTTCACACCCAAATATTAGCTCCCATTTTCAAAATAATACAAACAATAAGTATAAAGTTGACAGAGAAAACATATCTTGTGAGGGACTTATTACAGAGGATGCGTTGTATCAAGCCATCAGCTCTTTTGATAAAGGTAAAAGTCAGGGAGCTGATAGCATTCCTGCACACTTTTATTCCGTGTGCCAGCTGTAGGTATTGTTATTCTGTTCCTTTATGTGTACCGTTGTCACCGTTGTCTAACAATAATAATAATGATAATAATGATGATGATGATAATAATAAACCATGGTGAGACTTTCTGATCCGACATTATTGTTGTTGTATTATTGTATTATTGTTAATAATCTTAAGGACAAAGCTAAAGGATGATTCTTCAACAGCTGTAGTCAAATCAGCAGCAATTATGTTTTCTCTGAAAGGACAATTACACTGTATTGATTCAGTAGTGACAGAACAGCAGAATGCTAAGTATTAATCTCTCGATGATAAGTTCTCGCCATATGAGAACATTAAGTTGATTTATCAGTTTGCAGCACACTATGATTGCACAGACTGAGCATAATTCCAAGCCTCCCATATATAGCTCTCTATATGAATGAGCTGGGATGCCTGAAACAATAAATACAGTAGTTTGTCACAGTGTGAAGTTTTATATTAAAGCTCAAAGGCTAAGATGACTGTGGTGAGTAAAGTAATTACCTTACAGAGATGAGTATGTGTAGTCTGACAGTGTAATTGTAACTTCTAGGACTCTCGGTGCTTGTGTGTGTGTATGTGTGTGTGTGTGCGCTTTGTAATCTCGGTGTGCTTTCATGCATGCATTTCTACTTTATTGTTGCGCATGCCTGTGGTTTTTCCCCACCCTGCCAGCTTTGCAGTTAAGACACACAGTGGATGCTGCAGAGAGTATTAAAACATATAGTGTGCCAGAAAAACGCTGGGCAGCAGAAAACATCAGTACTGATTTCCAGACTCTAAAGAAATACTCAAATGACTGGCAACGACAAAGTTGTCCGTATATCTTTATGTCTATTTTCTTTTTTCATCTCCAAGTACTGAGCTTGTTATTCTATGCAAGCAAGTGGTGCTGCAGTATGGATTATGTCAGTGTCTGACAAGCTGATTTTAACCAGATGCTAGTGGCGGTGACTGAAAGGGTGAATAACACTTGCCATTTTGATGCAGCATCCCTCCCACCCACTCTATATGATCCTCAACACAGTGCATCGTATTTATCTTCGAGCATGGTTATTGCATTCATTGATTTCCCAAGGGAATCTTATCCAATGGTGAAGCAAAAAAGTTGTCTGAAAGTGTTGGAAGGCAGCACCTGCTAGCTGCTAATGTGACTGTTGGTGTGTTTGTAGTTTAATGTAGAGCTAATGAGGTAAAGTCTGAACGTTTGGAGCCACGCTGCAGTCATTGGCTCTTAGACACATTTTGTCATATAGTCTTTTTACCTGATGCTGTAGCTCACTGCGGTGTACTGACATGTGATTTCAGCTAGCACATAGAAGAGACTGCAACTATTCTTCTTGTTCCCTGATATTGTTCTAGCTAAGGATTCTAGCTGATTACATCTAGTAATCTGGTAAGTAATTCGATTATCCAACAGTGGCAGGTGACATGCTGTCGACTCATCAGGTGGAGCCATGCTGCCAAAAGGCCTGTTTCAAAGCACTGCGAGTGGTCATAACAGGGAAAGCACAGTTGTCACTCATAACTACTGCTATTGAACGCAGCGGCATGTGTTTTGCCATTTCCTCAGTGCGACAGGTATATTGAGACCACAGTTTGTTGATTCAGGGTTCCTACAGTCAGCACAAAACTTGACTGTCACTTATCTCTAAGAGGCTTATCAGAATCTTTCCCTTTTGTCTTGAGAGGCTTCGTGCACAATTTGGTAAGCCTTTGACATAAAACCTGGGGATATTGGGAGAATTTCTCCTCTGATCTCTTAATCTCAAATAGGGGCAGCCTAATTGGAGCTAAACCAGACAAAGCTCTCGTAGTGCCTACCCTCTGAGCTAAACAAAGATAATCTGCTGAAAGAATGAGGAGTTCAAGGTAGTTTATTTTAGTCCTGCTTGTACAAAATTGTCCTTGCTTATCATCATTTGAATGGGGTCAAATCCATGTCATTGTTTTTTTATCATTAAATTGTAAAGGGCCCAGTCGCAAAGAAGTGTTCAACATTTTGTGAGTCAGGCTCATTATTTTGTCAGTGTATCATATAAAATGACCACAACAAAAGCCAAACTGACATTCAAAGACTCAGGCCAAAAATATTTAAACAAGCAACAAAACCTCTTTAGTCCAGCCACTTATATAATTTTACTGACTTCGAGCAACTCTGGTACATAATCAGCAGCTCATTTGCTCATTCTCAACTGAAAGCATTTTGTGAGCTCAGCTTGCCACAAGATTTAATGTAAACTGCTGTGAACATTATGTTCTGGCAGCAGAAGATATAAAATGGAGGTGAAAATGAGTTCAAGCCACCCTGCTTCTTTTACGAAAATCTTGGTGTAACCCAGATTATCAGGGTGTGAAACCAAAAACAATACGCCTGAGATGTAAACATACTAGTCACTTTTTTCCTAAAACTATGTTTTGAGATGTTTTCCCATGGTCTGTTTTTGGTTTGTTGTTTCACTCAGTTTGAAGAAGTGCTCTTGTTAGATATCTAATTTTGGGCTGGGTTAGGGATCATAAGAATCCATCAAATCTTGGCTGATTAGAAATTCAAGTATCTCATAGTGCCTGTAGTGTGAGCCAAGCCATTATTGTCTGCTGAAGGGTTGCATATTTAACTTGCTTTCTGCAGCCAGAATTTAAATGTGACATTGTGCCTTGCTGGAGGACTGAGACATGTTTAAATACCTTAAACAGAAGTAGGCAAATGTTCTTTCTATAAATAATGCATATGAGCACGTTGTAAAATGATGTTTTTACTGGTTTAAGACGCTTAAGTACTTTTCTTGCTTCAAGAAAATAAGATTTTAGGATTCACATTAGTAAAGGCAATACAATGTACTGTATACATAATTTATGAAACTCAACAGACAAAGAATTCAATAATGAATGATTGAATGAATAAACATTAATTATCAAACTTAAATTTGAACTCTCCTCACTTTATGTGTTAGGAAATATAAACTATAATGATACTGCAGAATTTGCGCATATTCTTGTTATGCCAGGAGACGCATTGCTGGGAGATGCACTGTAAACTGGTGCGCTACTGACTGGAGCTACTACATAGCCAAACTGCGACTGTAGTACTGCCAGAAAGCGTGTCTAACAAGTGGCTAATGTTGTGAAACGCTCGCAGTTTGGTTAGGTTTAGGAAAAGGTCAAGGGCCGGGTTAAAATAACAGGTTACTTTTTACACGGGATAAAAACAGTGGTCTCCTGGTTGAAAGTCTGGTCTTGACCCATTCATCCACCCCGACCTCCTGGACGACCTCATCGCCCAACATGCCCTTTCTCCCGGATACGCTGACCTGCAGTTCAGCCTTCGTCCTGCAGGAGGAGAGAAGAGAAAAGACCTTTGAAGTGAAACGGATCCCCGTCAGCCTCAGTGCTTTAACTAAGTAGCAGCTCAAAGCTCTGAGATGAAAAGAGACAGCAGGTAAAGTAAGACCGCTTTTTATTGCACCAAAGGCTGATGGGCGGTGTGTGCGGGCGTGTGTGATGAGCTCGAGACATGAAAACTGACGCGTCGAATGTGTATCGGAGATATTTCTGTGCGAGTGTGTGTGCCTTTTGGGTTTGGGGTGAAGCTCCTCTGCTTCACTGCACACACACATGCACATATACATCCACACACACACACACACACACACACACACACACACACGGGAATGGTGATGTGGAGATCCTTCATTGAGCACGTCGCAAGCTCAGCCAAGCATTCAGTTCTCCCAGTGACCTAGAAATGAATGACAAGGCAAACAAAAGCTACAAAATCCCACTCCTCTCCCTAAGGTTCACCAATTCTGTCATCGAGCAAAAAGTGTGTATCTCTAAGAAACAGGTTTTTGTGGTGTGAGAAAAATACTGAGCAATATTAAATTCACATTGACACTTTTTTGAATATTTAAGAAGACTCAGAGGGTCATGGAACCCACTGAATACATTTCAGTCAAAAAAGGAAATATTAACCGTGCAGCTACCTGTGTTTTCAACCAGTTCGATTGAAATTCATCTGGTGATGTAAAGCACTGTGCTCCCCGAAGAGAACCAGTGTCAAAGTATGTTGGAAATAATTTTACTTATTGTGCTAAAGCCAGTAAATGAATGCTTTTAACCTCTAACCTGCACAGTGTTGCTGTGTACTGAGTTGTTTCATAATTATTTTATTCAGTGTTTTGGTCTAAACTACCTTCATTGGGAATACACTGGTGGTCATCATGTATGCTCCTACAAGCAACAAGACAGTATGCAGGTGGTTTCCCCCTACTTTCTTATTTAAGTTCTTCTGCTGACCGTTAAGGTGTGCGCAGAACTCCATCGTCAAGTTAGTGGTACCACCAACAATGATAGGAAGGCCTACCTGGAATAGGTAACAACCTCGTACTGAATGTCAGCAAAACCAAGGAGCTGGTTGTGGATGTTGGGATGGAGCAGCAGAGGAACTACACACATAACAAGGAATCTGACATGGTCTACGCACACAGAAGGTAAGGGAACACTTTTACCACCTCAGACTTTTTCAGAAATTCAGATTCTCTCTGGCGCTCCTAAAGACCTCTTACTCTTGTGCTGTGCAAAACTGAAGGGGCCTCAAGACCATTGAGCCCTACAGAGAGTGTCTCACTTGGCCGTTCTGTACGCTCACAGACAGACTGAGAAAAAGCTTCTTTTCTTAGGCCGCCAGGAAGGTGATATCTGTCTTCTTGGCCTGGTCTAGCACATTGTCTTCAACAAACCTTTGCACTGCCCGACACATGGCATGTTTGCACTTGTGACATATGTAGATCTTTTTTTTTTTCATACATTTCATTTTACTACACATATTAAATGTGTGTGTGACAAATAATCCTTTGAATCCTTGAACAATGTCACCGAGCTCCAGAAACAATATGGATTGAATGGACATTTTCATTAAGAGCAGAGCTTGGCGTCTAAACATATATCAAACATGGAGGAAGAAATAATCAAACAGATATTTTGTTTGGTTTTAAATCTGTGCCTCATGAGAGCCACTGAAAGCACCACACACTGGCACTGTAGATATTGAATTGGGATGCAACCTAATTCTTTAAATTGGGCTAACTTGAATATATCCTTAATTGTCATGAGATGTGATGGTTACAGTGTTGAATGGTATCTATAGCAACACAAGTGATCAGGTGGCTGTGCAAACAAAGGTTTGGTGATTATAACCCAACTATACTATTTGATATTAATCACACAGTGTTTTACATTTTCTCTTTAGGCTTTTCATCTGGTGCTCGTCTGACTTGACACATCGAGTCTACTCACTGCAAAAGCAGCTGGTAGACAAATTGCATTAATGGAACAAGGTTAAAATTCAAATTATGTATGTATGCATTATGAATATTTTTAATACTGTTTAAAACACAGCACTTTCCTTCTCTCTCTTAAAAAAAAATATCCATCTGAAAAATGCAGTGATAATAAACGTTCCATGGCCTCACAAGTACATTACAATCTTAGCATGCTTGGGAAATGAGTAATACAACCAAAGTAAAGAAGATGGTCTAATGTTGCTCTGTTAAGTGCATTTTTCTGTTCAGGATCAGATTGAAGGGACAGAAAAATTGTCTTTAGCTGAACAATGGAGACAATCAAAAGACACACTGCGCACAGAGTGATACAGCGTGGCCTCACTCTCACCCGTGTTAACTTACATCCAACTGACATGTCGACTCACAGACTGGAAATGAGCAGGAGATGAGGTTTCGACCCACTGAGTCACATCTCGACATATTCTCACTTATACATAAACATGATCAGCAGCAAGTGTGTGTGAGGCCTAACCCGTCTTTGTGCTGCAATGCACACAAAAAAATGAAGGTTTTCAAGGTGTCTTAAATGCTTGTTTTGGATGAAATGTTTTTTGGATTGAGAATTAATGTGCTGCTAGTGTGGAACTCAATGTTTTTGCTATTTTGCAATGCGAGATGTTGTAAATTTTAGGAAAAAGGGCAATTATGCAGTATAGGAATGGAAAATGTAGTGTTTAATAGACCTGACAAGCACACATCATGTGTACATTAAACTAATCAACTCATCAGCTTTTCTACTGAGCAGAGTCATAATGACCTGGCATGTGGAGTCTTTAGAAAAAGAATGTCAAAACAACATGATGTTCTCTGCATTCATCAGTGTTAATTAACGTTTTTCTGGGGTCAAATCTAGACAAAGAGTCTACAGCAATGTGTGCTTTGAGCTAAATGCTGACATTGGCATGCTAACATGCTCACAATAACAATGTTATCATGCCGCTGTTCAGGTTACGCATCTTAGCTAAGCTTTTTTAACTTTTGCTAATTAGCTGTATTAGAAGTACAAATTGTTGAGCTAACGATTGCACTAGGGAAAAAGTCCAGGGATTCCCATAGTTATTACAACTTGTAAATGGGATCTTTGTAACAAAGTGTATGGTAATCCATTCAATAGTTGTGAAGACATTTCAGTCTTGGCCAAAGTGATAGACGGTCTGACAGAGATTACAATACAAACATCTGAAATAAGCTTCCTTTACAGGTGTGTAGGCCCATCTTTAGGTAAAGGTGAGGTGATTAGTTATCTTGAAGAAACTTTGAGGGTTTGTGCTTCTTATCAGGAGGCCTCCCCTGTGGAGGTATTCCACATACATTTTGGAGGAGGGCAGTGCCTCTACACACTTCAGGAATTATATATTTAATGCCTGGGAATGTCTTGGGATCCCCCAGGAGAAGCTGGAAGACATGACTGGGGAAAGACGAAGGGCATCTGGGTTACCCAGCTAAGCTTGATCCCAGGAAGCAGTTAAAAAATTCTGGATGGATGGAACTCTAACAAAATGTATTACAGTTTGTTTGGAAGAATATTTTAATGTACTGCTGTTTCTCATTTTGATATGTGCATTTTCAGACATCTTGGTGGTGCAGATACTAACTGAAAACCATCAATTTCATCTACCATATAGTTGGTGTTATTTTGTTTCAAAACAATTTTATTGCACATGCTATATAAAATTATATGCATGAGACCTGTGATGAACAATCACGCAACAGTGGTTCACCTCTAAAGATTCCAATAGAAACACATCTTAGAATTGGCGGCCACACACAGCTCAGCATATCATCTCTGACAAAATTCTCCCATTCTACACACTCTTCAGAAAGTGAAATATTTATCTTGTCTTTTCCACAACGCCAAACAGTAGTTGACTTGTGTTGCTAAATTATGTATTTATTCAACACGAACGGATGCATTTGAATGTATTTTTCGACCAGCCGGATCAAACTGCCGCCATTAAAATGCATGAGAGAGCAGGGTAGAGCTCAGAGAAGAAGAGAAATGAATGGATGGAGAGGCAGGAGACAGAAAGGTATAGAAAGAGAGGGAGAGTGAGGATGTGAGAGAGAAATGAGAGGGAGGGATATTGCTGAGCAGTTCCTGATGGGCAAAGTCAATATATCTTTGCAATATAACACAATCGCAAAGTCTCACTTAGTCAATATTTAAATGTATTAGTTGTGTGTGTGTGTGTGCATGTGAGCCTGCTACTGCTTGCCTGTCTACATGATTGCATCTTTCTATTTGCATACATGCCTGCAAAAAACACTGACATGAAAGTAAGAGGCTGCCATGCTGTAGTCTTGCTACACAACAAAGTTGGCTTTCTTCCTAACTGCTGACTTCTCCATTGCCACTAGTAGTTGATGAGATGAGCAGAAAGATACAATTTGAATACAATTTGTTTTGTTTTTGTTATCAGTATTATGTTGAACAAATTTAAACCCATATACATCTTCAAGTCAAGTTAACATTTACTAATACATGTAAGACATGCAGAACCTCAAAATTGACTGATTTCCCTGTTTCATTAATAATCAACAGGTTGCATGCTAAATGCCCAAACTTTAAAAACTCATATAACTGCAGAAATGAGTTCTCTATGGGTTTGTCATTACAAGCGACCCCTTTAACACGTTAATTAATTCTATTGCTAATATATAAAGTATTGATTATTGCAGTATTAATACTATAATACCACTGCACTGAAACAATTCCTCAGAGTAGCTTGCATTAGTTTTATACAATGGTTACTATGCATAGTTGCTGAATTACTGGTCTATTTCAATGCAAGATACTCACCAGAGAAGGGAAAATAGGAGGAAGTTAGAAAGATGGTAACTTAACTCCCTGGTTACCTAGCAACCATTCATAAGAACAGCCAGAAAAAACCTTAGCCCAGCCAGATTGCTTGGCTGGGACGTCTTGTTTTTAATGAATGCCCAGTTACACTTTGAGAAACAGAAAGGTGGGAGTGTGTCTGAACAAACACTAAAATCTCTAAACAGCAATCTCAAAATAGTCTTTATGTGCTTTTCCCTTTATGGATTGGAAGTCCAACAACACATACATACCAGATTACAAAAGCTATACAGGGATGTTCAGTGGGACTTCAGATGTGTTCTGGTGTTGTGTACATAAGACGTAGATAAGTACATGTTGTTAGCAGCAGTGGTAGCCATCTTTCCTCCATCCTCAGTCTATTTTCCCTTAGCACCAGCCACAGTGTATCCTCTTCTGATATGCTGAAAAGCAAATAATACTGTAGCATACATTTTGAACTCCATGATCACGCTGCTTACTTTCTTCTTCATAAACATTTGAATGTCTAAAATAAACTAAAACAGCTAGCTATCTAGACTCCTACATCTACAGAGAAACGGTATATCTTGATGGGTTGAATACTCAGATCAGATGATTTCTGATGTCATCCACAACAATGTGTTTTGCTTACTGGAAGAAAAGGTAAATACAGATTAATGTGTAGTCACCTGCCATAAATGTAACCCTATCAGTTCTTTATCCCCTTTTTGCACAGCAGCAGCTGATGCTGAGAATACTTAAATTCTGTGATCTTACTGAAACCTTATCCACTGACTCACTCCTTTTAATGTGAAAGTGGGGAAGAAATCAATTATATATTTATATATACATTTACTGGCAAAAAAGACAGAAACCAACAAACAAAAGGGGAAACCTTTTTCATGATCTAGAAATTGTTTCTTCATGATCCAACAATGGTAAAACAAGACAGACAGCTTGTCTTCTTGTTCCCAGGATGCTTTCTGTCTGTCATAGAAACCAGGTGTCCATCAAACATTTCTATGTGACACAGCTGTCCCTGCAATGTGAGCAATGCAACCATACTGCTGTACATTGTTGTATAACCATTATCAAGATCTAGAATTGGTCCTTCACAGCCCGAAAATAGAAGCACAATGAAAGAGATTAAAAAGTGAAAGTGAAAAAAGTGGATCAGAACTTCTCAGTGTTTGATCCTAAAAAGACTTTGCTACAATAGGAAGTTGAATTTGGAGGAATAAAAAAGGCTTTTGAAGACAACCACATAATGAAACAACACAAAAGACAGATACATAGTCTCACACACACACACACACACACACAGTCGGGGTTGCATGCAGACACTTTAGCAAGTATGTCGCTGATTGAGGCTGATTGAACGTGAGCGAGTGCACTGGCAGGAAGCCAACTGTTTTGGGGAAATTACGAAGATGAGTGGCACATCGCCTGTCTGCTTTGTTTGGGACGAGATGCCCTGTGACACACGCACGAACACGCACACACACACACACACACACACACACACAGGCAGTGCTTCTTCTGCGACTGGAGGGAGGAGATGGGGTAAGGAAGGGATAAAACAATGAAATGTGTTGCATTTCAAAGTGATTCCTAAGTTTTCCTCTGAGAGATAAATGACAGATAGTTGGTGGATTTGATTCAAAGTGCAAAATGAGTAATTGATTTGACAATAATGGATTAAAAATTAGACTTCCCAAATGCATTTCAGACTCTTGAAATAATGCTACAAGTGCTTGATGTGTCATTTTCATCATTAGTGTGAGTCTAATTGGAGCTCTCAGCTTTTATAAAGGAGATAAAAAAGTTCAACTCAACATGTTTGAATCTGTGTTTGAAAATATTTCACTCAGATCTGTTAAGGTGAAAGATGGAGGCCTTTCCTCTGCTGTCTTCCTTCTGAATGTCATTTAAAAATACAACACAAAAGTGCTGTTTTTAGAAACAAGACATAAACCGTTTTCCTTTTCTTACTTCCCCCTTTGTCTCTCCAACCCTCACTTTCTGTTTTTCACATGAGACAGAGTAAGAAAATGGAGAGAAAATGAAAGAGACCACCTCCTTACAACAGTGGGATTCAGTGGCGTCCTCTGGGGGGACCGAGTAAGACGTATTTGGGGGTTGCGGAAGCTTTCTGGCATCTGCTCAGTGTTCCAACACGACAGCTAATTCTGTTACAGGAGGTATAAACAGTTCGGCTCTGCGTCCTTATCGCAAACGCAGACCCAGGACGCCGGCCGCTATCGTCATTGTTGTATAACACTTTGGATGCGGGAGACAAAGAAAAGAGGAGAGAGAGAAAGAGAGAGAGAGGGTGTGTAGGATGTGATGGGAGAACAGAGCACAGTGATACATCATCGATGAATATTTTAAAGGGTCCTCTGTTATGTGAAGAGGAAGAAAAATGAAGACACAGGAGGATCTTAAGGAAATCAGGACATGAGGACACACTCAGAGACTTCTTCCCAGGGAGGAACAGAGTTTCCATGTTTCAAAAGAAAATTTCACTCTCATTTCTGCAGTTAAGCTTGTGCACTTATTGTACTGTGAAACTAAATACCTCTTTCATATGTATATAATTATCATAATCTGCTTTACATATATGACACTGCACTTAATGACATTAAGTCCATTGTTTCTAGTCCTTCTTTGTCACGACATTAAATTGCAGACTTACAGACGTAGATCTTTCATCTTTAACTAATAAAAAAATCTTCTATACTTCATTTAAAGAGTAAATTCTAAGATTACTGTATGTGCACTGGAAGGTTCAAGTTTCCTCATTAAACTTGTTAAAGTTGCATAATGGACCATGATTGGCTCCAAACTAGTTGTGATGCTGTAATGCTTGTCCAAGCATGTCTCAAACTCAGATTAAAGATTAAAGGTGAGCACATTGAAATGTTCCCCCTTTAGGAGATGAATATGAAATCAGCCTTCAAGTCTTAAACTCTTGAGTTTCTCTGTGCAGAATGATGTAAGTGCAAACATCACAGTGAATATATAAGCAAAACATGTTTTTGAGTATAGGGAGACTATAGAATTTGATTTGTTATGTGTACATCTATTCTCTTTCATTTTTTTGTGTGGCACCTCTGCAGACCTGGAGTTTCTTTTTCACACTTTGATCAGTCAAACATCAGACGTGGTTCCTTTTCCTTGAATAATTTATGTTCTGAATGAATGAAACTGAGTTGTGCATTTTTTGTTAATATGTTAATATGTTTTACACATCAATTTACCTGTCCTGAGAACAGTAGTATGAAGTCTTCTGTAATTTTGGAGCAGCATCTGAATAACAACTCTCATACTGCAGCAATTGAGTTGCATTATGGGAATTGTAGGATCCAATATTTTTGGAGGATAATAGAGCGAAAAGCCAGGATCTCTCAGCCTCAGCTAAAAAGATTTTTTAAAAATGTATCTCCCCAACTCTCCGAACTTTATGGAATAGCAATATTAATTTGGTGCAGTACCCCTGGAAGCATCAGTGATATCCATGGCAACAACCCTTTGGCATGGAGGCAAGAGGCTGGATTAATTCTTTGCTTTGAATATGCTGGAGGAGATTTTCGGATTATAAAGAGTTCCGTTTTAGTCAATTGAAACAAAAGATTAAACATGATGACACTAACATTCAATTTTCCTTTGGTATACTCTCATCACAAAAATAGTTTTGCAGAGATCTCACAAAGATAAAACACACAATACATCAACACAACTGTAATAGCACATTTAGGATTTTAATATACAGGTTTCAAGATAAAGTTCTTTGATAAACAAAGGGACAGTTTTTTGGCTATATCAAAAGCTATTTAGAAACCAGTGACTAGACTTAGAGACAATAGTGGTTGTGTGCTTACATTTTCAGGTATCAAATACAGACACAATTTGCTCAGAGTGAAGAGGGTACTCACAAAATTCTGAATAAACGTCTCACGGACTGATTTACAAGAATCACTTCATCAATAGTTTGAACCACGTTACTACACACGGAGCCATTTAGAATGAGCTATACTCCCAGAAATATGCAGAAAAAGATAATCAGATTCAGGAGGTCAGTTTATACTGATGTTGCATCACAAAAACAGGCAGGGAATCCAAAATTGAACTCACTGAACTAAATACAGAAAACCTTCCTAAGTTCTTGACGTGATTTAATGGTAGAGACTGGGCTGGTGCAAGGGCATATAACTCCCTGGACAGCTTTACACACTGGCACACAATACCCTGATAGTGGTGGTAATAAAAAGAGTTGTCAAACAGGCTGCAGGGCATTGTGTTGCAGTGCTGCAAAATTTCTGCCCATTTCCTCTATTACCTCGAAGAACAGCAGGCAGCGGCAACAAGAGGCAACATCCACCTGGATCTCTTGGAGTGCATTAAACTAGAGTTCATTACAGCCAAAGGCGTGCTGCCTCCAACCATGGCAGGAAAAAAAAAAACATGCTTTATCCACAGTTTCTCACTATAGTGAATGCGTATATTTTCAGTACGACTGGCCTCGGGTGCGGTCAAACCTTTAGTGATTTATGTTCTGTAGAAATAGTCTTCTACCTGTATTGATGGAGCAGAGGACAAACTGACCTCCACGCTAAGAGAGACACCCAGAGATAGTGTGCTACTACCACAAGAGCACAAGAGACAGACAGAGAGAAGGTGTTTGGCAGTGCAGAATCATATGCAAAAGATTCATCGCAATATACAGTATCACACCATCACACCTGGATCAACACAGAGTTTACTGCCATTCATTTAAGTTATAAATACTTAAAGAAATTACATTTTTAAAGTTTAACAAACAAAATAAATATGTTTCAATTGTTTGGGCTGTTCGGTTTTCAGAATAACTTCACTTCAGTATAACTGCATTGTAATAAGTTGTGATAGTGGTTTGAACCTTGTTTTGACCTAGGTCTGATTGGTAGGATTAAGAAAACAGATTTACAGTACAATACACTTGTAAATTTATGCACTGTGAAAAACATTTCATTGGTTCTCTTTAAAATCTCAAGTTATGCAACTGCAAAGGATATTAGTGGTCAAGAAGTGGGACTTGTTTAACGCTGTAAAATTGACTGTCCGTAAAGCTCCACCCTCTTAAGTTACACTTGCAACACCTCTCAAGCTTTCTATTCTCTTACTGCACATGAGCAGATGGCAGATTTCCCACTCAAAATTCTTGGTAATTATTACCACAATGGGACCTTTATTTCAGACAGAAGTAGACAAAGGCTGCCTTTCATTTCTAGCTGCCAGCTGAAATAACAACTGTCGCTGGAAGATTTTATTTTGCTAGCTAAGTGAACATTAGCAGCGTGCCTTGGTTGAAAACGCTACCTCCGGCTGACTTGTAAACTTCCCAAATCCAATATCCAAAGAGCAGGCCTCAGCCACTAACATGGGTTGTAGGCTACTTTGCCGGACATGCTAATGATTCCACCATATGTTGCAGATAAACACACTGTTTAATCCATTCCTTACTAGTTTGATCTGGTTTTGGAAGGCTACAAAAACAAAAAGCGTGACACACTAGTTATGCTAGTTATGATTGGACAATCACGGTTTGGGGGAGGGGTTTGGGAAATGGTCAATTGTGGTCTTACCGTCAAGTTAATTTACAAGCTTATTGTAGCACTTTGTTTTACAGTTCAGAAATTGTAAATAAATAACTCATGCAAACATTATACAGCTACTTTGTATTTACTATCAACTTTGCAGCGATTATTGGTACAAATATATAATTCCCCTTATATTTACAGTCCAGCAGTTGTATTAACAATGTGATTATGCAGTATTGTAATGTAATAATCATTTAATATGTTGTAATTACCTAGTACATGACTTATGATTACTGTCCCTGTTAATATGTTACATAAAAAACTAACTACCAGCAATTATATTTCTGTACCAACGTAATTAAGAAATATGTAGATACTAGTTAATTATTGCATCTGTTTAAGTCTCTACTATGTTAAGTAATTAGTGTTTAATTTATAATAATGGTCTAATCCCAGCTCACTTTCCTTATTAGTGGGTGAACATGATGAATGATAGGAAAAGCAGACATAGAAGAATTCAATGACCTAGCAAACACTGAATAATTACTGTACTGTAAAATAAAGTGCCAAACTTGTTTAAGCGTTAAACAACTGTCACTAACAACGGCAGTATCTATACTCAAAGGTTCATAACGTTCGATCTCTCTAAACTGTCTACGGCAGCTCAGTGAAACTCTTTATTGATTTTTTCTTCTTTTACCCCACTTTGTTCATGGAGTCCAGAGTCACAGATAACTGCAATCTGTCTTCTTGACCAAAAACATGGTACGCAGTTCAATTACTTCCGATCCTAATTCGAACCGATGGATTTGTTGTTTACAGCGCATTCATCATAAGAGCACCAAAGAAAGTGTACAGTATATATACAGCCCAAAGTGTAAGGCGTAACATGATACAACAGTGTAGTGCAGGTATTTATTTTCAGTCCAGTCCACGCTGAGGCCATCCCTTTCCACTTTATTCCACCGTGTTATGATCCATTACTTTCCACTCAATTCATATTCACTCCATTCAATTTAATCTGAAGTGTCTGATTCCATTCCATTCCACTCCATTCAACTCTAATTCGATTTCAATTAGTCCTTTAGGAACCTTCTAATTCCAATCACGTCCATGTTTGTGTACCTCTGAGACCAGCCCAGTTATGTTTGAGTCAACTGGATATTTTTCAATATACAGTGTAAGTGTTGTTGTGTACATTTGGATTCTCCAATCCACTCTCCTCTGTGTTTTCTTCTTGCAAACTGTCATTACTGCCGAGACGCCCTGCGCTAGTTCAATGATCACAGGCCTTGTTCCCATGTGTGCAGCATTATATGAACTGTACATTTACAGCTGATGTTGTCTGTAAACTGAGTCCTGTATTTCTATAGGCAGTGTCAGCCCACATGTTTAGCTGGATGCTGTATTTGCATTATCATACAAGGTTGCACTTATAATTTGATAATTTCAACAGTGACACATTTGGAAAGTGACTGCCATTGATTATTTTTCCCTTAAGATATACAGTACAGCGTTTATCCATACATAAATAATATTTATTTATGCCATCCAAATACATTTAGCATTGCAAATTGTTTTTGTAATTTTAACAGAACATATTCTGTACAATCATTTCCATATGTACATTGTACAGTATAATATTTGGACCTTTCCATGTCACTAATAGCATGAGACCAGAGGCCAGCAGTTTTTTTCTGCTTCATAATAAGGTAATTTAAAGACATTAACCTGATTCAAACCTCTTGTGAGGAACCAGAAATCAGAATCCATCCCAACTGTCTAGAGATATTTAGGCATACAAGGTCTACAGCAGGGAGGTTTGTCCGTTTTAAAGGTGTCTGGCAGAATTGCTAAAAATGTGTACTGACCCTGTTTTAAGAGCACCCCAGGGCGTGAGTGAAAAGATGATTTTCTTTTTGTTAGCTTTCCTAGAAAATAAGTGTTATGCAGTTACTGTAAATACAGTTTTATTGTAAGGAATGAAAATTGAGGATGTAGGACCCTGGCTGAATGTGATTATTCAGTGTCCAACTTTATTCATGCACCCATTTAAAAATTTGACTAGACTAGGTAAGGCAAATGTCTCCTAGCCGAGTCTGAGAAATACTAGTCAAAGGGTAATAGCAGGCTAGTGAAATCTCCATCCCTGATGAGGAATGTCAATTTAGCAGTTGGAGCCAGCAGGTGTGTAGTTACTCAGCTCCCTGCGGATGGTGCTGAACGGCGACAGTTCCAGCTCGGTGGTACACTCGTGTTCGTTATCGTCACTGGCCGTGGCCGAGGAGGGTGCATGGTTACAGCAGCAGCAACAACAGCAGCAGTCCAGGAAGGCCCTTCCCAGCGGGCGACACAGGAGAAGCAGCAGCGCCGGCGTCACGGCGGCCCGACAGAAAAGCAGCAGCTGGGAGAGAAGATGCAGGACAGACATGGTGTGCTCAGGAACACCAGCCGCCATGTACGCAGAAACTATGTTGCAGATGTTCTCAGGCACCACGCACGCGCCGTAGACGATTGCCAGTGCCACAACCGTGCAGTTCATCTGGCTCTCCAGCCGGATCTGCTTCTTGTTGCTGCGCACGCTGGCCTGCTCCGCGCGCCGGATCTTGCGTGCCGTCACCAATGAGCACCCGATGGTGAAGAGGGTGGGGAGGCAAAAGTAGCAGCCGAAGCACCACCACAGCCGAGCACCCTCGTAGGTCAAGCCCAGCACGTAGAGCATGTCAGGGAGCGAGGTGGATATCCTGATAATGCAGCGTTCAACAGGAGGCTCGCCTGGGATTCCTGTGTCCTCTGCCACCAGCTGTCTGATCAGAAGCTCTGGGAGGGCCAACAGGAGGGCACCGATCCAGATGACGGCTAGCTTAGCTGTAGTGGAGGTGCAGTTCTCGATCATCTCGTAGTACATCTGGACGTTGGTGGCCGCACGGAAGCGGTCGATGCACAGAGCGCACAGGGTGAAGGTGGTCACACCAAGGGAGGCCACCTGAGGAAACAGACAAAGAAATTCTTACATCATTCTTCAGAATCAAAGTCTTTTATTTATAGAGTACAATGAAGGTAAAGGAATTAGTCTTGGTGGCTTGCAGAGGCTTTACTCTATTGAACCATGGGGCCTCAAGAACGCTACTGATATCTTAAAACTGTTCACACGATGACAAGAGAAGAAAGTGAGCCTTTGAGGTTATGCTAACAGTAGCCTCGTACTTGTGATAATCTACAATCATTTCAACTGACAGGCTGAGCGGCACGATGTGGCACTTTTTGAAGTCAGGTCTTTAATAAATAAAAGAATAACAAGTAACTGACAAAATGATATTCAGCGTAGGAAATGTCTGACATTATCTTGCAGAATCTGAAAGAAGAGCTGCCAGTAAAGTACACAAGTGGATTCCCTTGGTTCACACACAAACAAAGGGCTTTCGACCACTTGACAGAAATAAACAGCCGGACACACCGTAATGGTATTGGCCCGACATTGGTGTAATTACAAGCAGTGGAGCAGCAGAAGCACAATAAAAGGCTGTAAGCTGTCATTAACACTGTGTAGCACCCCTGAATGTGTGTATGTGTGTGTGAGAGAAAAGAAAGCACACACACACACACACACACAACTAACAAGTGACATGGTGGATTAAAAGCTGTCGTCCCTGCATTCATTCACTCATTCAGGTGTATTTTCACACTCCTGTTTAATAGCAGTCGTTCTAATTGACCAACTTCTTAAACCTTGTTTTCCTGTTAGTGTGTCGCTAAAAACCTTCATGTGACGGCTAATTACGTCGTTCGGCCTCCTCGTTCTCCATGTGAAAATGTGTGCAAATTGTCATGGAGCTCACAAATGTCCTCAGCATGGGAAAGCATCTGCTGGATTAATTTTGGCAAAGTGGGCACCCTGCAAAACATTCCTCTGCAGCTGGAGTGTGTGTGTGTGTTTGCACTCCTGTCCTTACATGAACCGGTTCCTTCCATGATTTTGCCACCAGCACCAAGTCTACCAGAACAGCCACTGGTACCCCCCCCCCCCCCCTCCCCCACCGTCCTCCATCTCTCCGTGCTTACCTTTACCCCCTCACTTATTTCTCCTTTTTTTTTAACTCTCCTTTGTCTCCTCAGCCTCTGTTCCCCTTTATACATCCCTCCTTCCTTTCCTCCCTGCATCCCTCAAATTTAATTACAACAGTCAGCTTCCCAGATGGCCCCAGTGAGCCACGGCTTTAGTGCTCTAAACACATACTTCCTGGACAGATATAGATGTACACACATGGCAAGATGTTCTGTTTATCTAGGCCTGATACACACACACACACACACACATACATACTGACTAACCAGACTAATGAAAGGTGACCATAGGATACAGCGAGGGGTAAGTGGGGCAGACAAACCACCAACAGGCTCCAGCACTCTGAACAGTAAATGTGATCAATATGACTGTTTTAGACCCGGACGGTTTATTAATCTGTCGTCATGCCACAATCTTCTAAGTGTACTTGTAGTGAATTGGTTTGAAATGTAGCCAAAGCAGAACAATAATTATTCATTAGGTATTTAAGTGACATGAAGTAGATTAAAGCCAAACATGTTTACGCGAGTGGTTTATTCACAGATTAATCCTTTAGGTGAATTGGGCAAGTGTCAAAATCTGAGTGCACTTGCAAAATATATTTTTTAGCCCATGTTTGGAAAGCCAGGCACCAAAACTCAAATCAACACAGGAGAATGTGTGGCAGCATCTGGTGCTGGCATTAACAAAAAAGGTAAATTATAAAGGGCTCAGAAAAGTCAGTCATGCTCATGTTAAGTTGCAGGGACAGAATTTGCATTTGTTTTGATTGTACTAGCTACACAAATGTTGCATTTTTGCTTGTAAGCATTACTGTAAGCACTTTTTTACCACTATCTGACATGTCAGTTGTTTGCGTCATGACATAAAGTTTTAAATGGCCTTTAAACTGATGGCATCTTGACTGTGGGAGGAAAAAAAAAATCAAAATCAAATCCAATTTATAATATATAGAAAATGTTTTATTGTGCCCTAGAGGGTTCTGTGTAATATCCATGAAGAGATGAGTGTCAGTCTGGAGCTGTTATGGCACTAAAGTTTAAAGAGGATTTTGACGGCCTCTCCTCATCTCCACTATGAACAAAATACTTTTCACCTGCAACATTATTGCTGGTACAGACACACAGCAACTCTGCTCACTTCATTCTCTGACTCATCCATCACTGTGTACCATTCACTAAAATTGCTCTCTGCTATTTATTCCTCCGTCCCCCACAGTTTGCACACTATAACGTTGTGAGTTAGGAATAGATTTGAGTGTTTTAATGGAGAACACTGAGGTGTTTTTGACAGCTGCTGGTTCAGACATACATCTGGCTTCTTATTGACAATATTAACAGTTAGAAATGCCTTAATTGGCCCCTGTAGATTGGCCCTACACCCCTAGATAATAAAGTTGTTCTTTATTCTAACAGTTAAAGAAGCATCATATCAAACTCTACTTGTGTCCCACTTCTTTCTTTGTAAACATGCACAACAAGCACACCTATACACACACACACACACCCATACAGTACAATGGACAGGTGCTTGCACATTGTGAATATTTCATGGCTTGAACAACAGTGCTGGAACAGCTTTAAAGGCTGCCACGGAGGAACAGGAAACCCAGCTTTGATCAGCGTGTTGTGGCAGAGAGCAAGGGCAGGATGAACAAGCATAGCTTTGTACTAGAGGGGAGATGAGAGAGAGAGAGAGTCCAAGAGTCAGGCCTGGTGGGGTGTTGAAGCTCTGTTTGTGTGTGTGTGTGTGTATGTTTGTGGGGGTTATGCAAATGAGGGACTGAAAAATAGGGGCAGAAGAATGGGAAAGGGAAAAACTAAGAATGAGAGAAAGAAAGAAATGAGAGAGAGAGTGAGAGTGAATAGAAGACAGTCCAAAGTGACAGGGAGACATAAGCCACGACATCTTCAGAATGATTAATAATGTTAATGTGGCATTTCTTCTAGAGAGCAGCCTTGACCCTGTCATGCTCATTTTACCTGCTGGCAAGATGCCAGGCCTGCCTGCCTCGGGCCTTTAAATCGTCAAATATTATAATTTAGATTTTACTACTTATTTAAAACAATAATGCGAGCAATGTGCTTTTTATGGTTTCTATGCCCCCAAGAGTAGTTTGACATTTTGGGAAATACATACATATTAGCTTTTTTACCGAAGGTTAAATGAGAAGATTGATAGCACTCTCATGTATACTAAATAAAAGGCTACAGGCAGCAGCATGTTAGCTTAGCTTAGCAGTAGCTAATATATTAATACATTATATCTTGTTTTCTTTTTCTTTTTTGGGTGGGTGGGTGTATTTGCCCAGAGGAGAAAAAGGCTGTTTTCAAAACTGCTACATATGGACAAACGCAGTATGTGCTACATACTGTAACCACCACAGTAGCATCCTCTTACGTTCTGGAAAAGAAAAAGGAATAACTGTAGCCCTGGGTAAAACCATAAAGTGTTGTTCTTTGACTTCATTTTTGTATTGATTTTGTTACTTTTAGATGTAGCGAGGCTAGCTGTTTCCCCGGTTTCCAGTCTATATGCTAAGCTAAGCTAACCAGCTACTTGCTGTAACCTTATGTTTACTGTACAGACATGAGTGTGGTATCTGTCTTTACATCTAAGTCTCAGCAAGAACGCAAATATGTGTAGTATTCCTTTTATATACAGTTTTATGAAGTATCTGTAAGTTGTTATTATTAACTATTTCCTTTGACCTCTTTAATTCGCAAACAAAAAATCTCAAAACACCGGTCATTAACTGATGATATACAACACATTTTCCACTTCACATCATCTATTTCTCCTCAACCTTGGACGTCAAAGACTCAACAACAACAAAAAAAGCACATGAAAAGGACTTTCATCCACAACACATGTTTTTCAGGTTCTGGTCGTCTATCTGTACAGCAGGTGAAATAGACATTTTCCCCTGCTGCTGTTTTTAATAACGGCCCATTAACTTCCTGATTAAAGGTCCTGTTAGCTGGTGGCACAAAGGCCTCGTGTTATTAATTGGGTTTTAACAGCGACTGGTGGAGACTGTGTGGCCATACTGTGACTACAGCCACTGTCAGGGGTAATGGGTGTTATCAGGTGATGAATGGGCTAATGTGAAGACATAACAACAACAACAACACACACACACACACACACACACACACACACACACACGCACACACAGTCTTATAGCCAGGAAGCCAGGGAGACAAAGAGTTAACTCAGCTGCAGTTCTGTTTCTAGGTTGAATGTGTGACCCAGTGCAGGCTGCAACAGACCATAACTCTAACCAGAGAGACCCTGCCACTGACAGCCACCATCCGTCTAATCGTTGCATGTCTGGGAGACACAGAAAACTGATCTATGTGAGCATGCATGCCCGTTTATGAGTATGTGTGTGTCTCTGCACTTCCACATTTATGCAGAATTATTAAAACGTGTATTTCATTTTGTGTGTGTGTATATGAGTGTGGATGGTCGTAGCCTGAGTGTGTGTGTGTGTGTGTGTGTGTGGGTGTGTATCTGTGGGATTGTGGCCAGATAAAGATTCCTCTCTGATGATGTCTGATGGTTTTAGCTTCATATCTCTTTGTTACTGTGTGTACTGTATTGTACTGTATTTTGTTTTATCTTATTGCATTCTAGCTTGACAATCATTTTCAGCACATGTTCCCCTTCATGTTTCAACCATATCCTGTGACCTCCCTCAGTGGATGGCATTGCTCAGTTGTCATGGAGATGGTTTAGTTGGTATCAAATAAATAAGTAGGGAATTTCGGTCTCGTGATGACCACAAGATGTGGTTGAAAACTTCGGAAACACCAAGTAAGTGAACCTTGTCTTATGTGCAAGATAATTTCTTGGCCAGGTGACGTAACTTCCTTGAGTCTTGTCGTCACTGTGAGGTTGCCAGGCAACCAGTTGAGGAAGATTATGTGACGTGATCGAAAGCTCCAGAATGGACCTTGTGATAAGATTGTCTACTGTTTCCAAGGTAAAGAATGAACTTTCAGTCTTTTCTATTCTATTTTTATGAGCAAAAGGAATAGTCTCTACCAGCCAGGAACACAAATCCAAAGAATTCACAGCTAAGTTTCATCTTTCTTGCTTCTTTCTTTTCTTCAATTAAATTAGTAGCAACAATCCATTACAGTTTTCTGCTCTATTCTGTTGCTTTCTGCTTCTACAGTGTGTCTGATGCAGTTTCGTCTACAGTGTAGATAAATGTATTGTGTAGACTCTACACAATACATTTATCTTCCATTAAATTATATCCTGACCTATGGCAGGATAAAAACAATGTACAGAAGCTACTGGAAAAGTCCAGTTTGAGATCATTGATCCTTGTGTAAGAGTGTTATATTGGAAGCAATACAAAAAAAAAGCATTATTCTCTTTTCTATGAAGGCTGGCTACAGATCGCCCTTTCGGTGTTGATCTGAAACTGATATGCTGTTTATCTCACCAACATATGTAATTCATAATGTTAATCATTCAATGAATATTTTATATTTACATAGATAATTATCAATTTAGTTAATTGCATCCAGCAGCAAGCCTGATCTTTGCCTCATGCTGTTGTGTTGCCTTGTCTCATCATAGAAAATCACAATATCTACTCATCCACGGACAAAGACCCTGCTGAATTGACTCACCATCATGCATTATGTAGAGCCACTAATTATATACCCTGAATAATTTACATGTCTTCCAATTAACGATCATTTGCGTGCCTAATAGTCGGGGCTGAGGAATAGAGCGGGCAAGAGATCTAGTGTGTGCTTGTGTCCTCAACTTCTGTTGATGTGTTGCCACAGTGTCTGTAGTGTAACTGTATGTGTGCATTTACTGTGTAAGCACAGATATGTCTGTGTGTGTGTGTGTGCTCAAATGCTTTTATACTGTATGGAAGCATGTCTGTGAGTGTGTCTTCCGCCTGAGGCTTACTTCTAATCACAGATAGCTGATGCAGAGAGAGAGAGAGAGAGAGAGAGAGAGAGAGAAAGAGAGAGAGAGGGAGAAGGAGAAGGAGAACAGCCGAGGGCAGTGATCAGTGGAGAGAAGGCCATCGCACCCATCTGGAGGATCAGCACACTCTACTGACTTTGTGTGTGTGTATGTGTGTGTGTGTGTGTTGACAGGCTATATAGTTAGATAGCCAAGCAAACAGATGGGGGTGGATGTATATAACTGTACATAGTGAGGGACTGGACCTTTATTCGTCGACTTTCTTGACATAAGAAGGAGGTGGAAATCTCTAGATCTACCATTAAATGTTCAGTGGTAGGACAGGAAGTTGTAATTTTGGAATACAGGCACACCAGAAAGAAAACAGTGGCAGGACGTGGGCTCTTCTGGTCCTGTGAAATGGACGCATGTTCCTAGACGTTACACAACCATGTAGAGAAACCCACTAGTTACTATAGTGTGTGCTCGTGTGTGCGCATGTGTGAGCTGGAACAGTGAATGTGACAAGTTGATGTATGTCCTTCCATTACCACCAATTTCCTGCACAATACATGGGTCTATCTCTGGCTGGCTGTGGCTCCATGCAGCCCTCTCTCTCCCTCCACCAATCTCTCTCTTTCTCACTTTCCTCATCCTCTTTCTTGCTCGGTTTCTCCCTCTCTGCCTGCTGAAGGCGCCGGTACCATGGCAAAGACAGCCTACAGTTTCTGGCTAGCCACAGCATCACAGTAGAAGCCAGATGTATAAATGAGGCACACAAACTAAATGATTCACCACACGGTTGAGTGTAATATGATAAAATATTACAGAGAAAGAGGGAATTTGAGTGAGACGTCACGCTGAGCTTCAGTACACCCTTTTAGCAGGACTCAATAACATTTTCAAATAGTGACACTTAAAGATGAATGTGATAAAAAAAAAATTCTACAAGTAAGGACATATTATCACCAAAGTTGTATTACATTTTAAAATTACAAAACACATTTTTGCACATGTACTATCCATCAATACAAGCCATTATGGCTCAAACTATATAGCACATGGTAACAGTGATATGGCAATACTCTTAGTGGAATTACCAATGCACCAATGTAATGAGTCTTTAGAGAGTTGCCAGATTTATGTCCCATGATGGAGATTGCAATTAGCTGTAAATCAGGTTTATAAAAAAAGATGTGAACACAGCCGTTTCTATTTCTAATAGGTCTGATAATCTGATAATTAGGCTGTTGCATGTGTTCAATAATAATTGAGAAACATGCATGATAACCATATAATCAGGGTTTTACAATTCTGACAAAATAACTGCTGAGCCAACCTTTTAATTCTATATATTACATTATGTATTACATATTCATACTTTTAGACTTAAATCTACACATTTTATACCTTTTTTTTCAGGGACCACATTAGTCAACACCCTGATGTGCAGTTTCAGTCGGTCTCATCTCAGTTACCAGCATCTTCATAATAATCTTAATACTGTGCCTTTGTGCAGCTAAACAATGCACTTAGCCAATTGGCATCCACCAATCAAAAGCAGTGTTGCATGACAATACACACATTTGTATTACTGATACTATTAGAGTTTATCATTCTATCCTTTTCAAATGGCGATGCATAAGGATCTCTTTATTTGGAGGTAATGAGACAAAAGTTTTTTAAATCACTGTGTTACAGCAGCATAGTTCTGAATATACCTTGAAAAATTACTAATTTCCCTCTCTATCTTATATAATGCTTAGTGCACTGGTTATTTGTTATTTTAACCTACTTTTGAGTCTTATCCTACTGAACTGTCAGGTGCAAAAACCCAATTATTGCCCATTAGTTTTGCTTGATTTGCTGCTCTGTGCATCACTACCTAGAGGGGTCGTGTGCAGTGACAGCAGCATGAAACAGGAGCGTATCTGAAAGAACGCAGGCTGGCTTTAGCCCACGTCTTTATTTTGTGCAGCATTATTACAATTTCCCTGCCATGTTTTCTCACATCTCACACCTCAAATTGCTTTCTCTCTGAGGTTTGGAAAATTCCACGCTCCACTAAGCACTGAATAAAACAAGGTTTACTGAAGGCAGCACCATGGGAAGCTCCTCGCTCAGGGGACAGTGATACATTATCTGTACCTCCTTCTGATTATGCATGCACGCGCACACACGTGAAGTTGGGCTTCATGTATGTGCAGAAGTGCATGTGTATGAGGGTGTTGTGTGTGTGTGTGTGTGTGTGTCTTTATTTTAGACCAAACGTTGATATCGCCTGTCCCTGAATTTGGGTTAAGTGAAGAATAAAGTCCATAGGGTGTCTGTGTGTCTGTGTGTTTCCCTGAATGTTCCACAGGGAGACAGTGGGCCTCGGGCTGCATTACTCATGGCCTGTTTTGACACACGCACACGCTCGCACACACACACACACACACACACACACACACACACACACACACACACACACACACACACATGCACACACACAGTGGACTCATTGACTTTGATACCCACTGCATAATTATGGCTGTTTTATTAAAAGGCTGGTATATAATTCTCGAGTCAGTGTGG